>VDFB02083107.1:29303-71095 GCA_007258455.2 Sequoia sempervirens
CCTACTCTCCCACACTCTCTCCCACTCTCCCACACTCTCTACCACTCTCTACCACCCTCTCCCACTCTCCCACCCTCTCTCAGAATCTCCCACCCTCTCACACTCTCCCACCCTCCCACACTCTCTCCCACTCCCACACTCTCTCACCCTCTCTCCCATAAGCATAAATACATACATATAGGAATACATACATGAAACACTAGCATACATATACATACACAGATATAAAAAAAATGGCATTTAACTAAAGGAATAAATAACACAAGCATGTTATTTGTTGTTAGAAATGTTCCACAGAGAAGAAAAAGTTAAAACTAGTAAATAACGTGCTCGCATTATAATGCGAGCACATTATATTTTTCTTTGGGAATCCCCGAGCCTTGGCTTTGCTATTTTCCTTGGAATAACAACCCAAAGGTTTGGAGGGAATTCCCAACCACTGGAGATGTGTTTTTTGAAAATTCTACAATTTTTCACATAATCAAGTTCGTGCTCACCATCAGGATTGTATTTGGTTTAATATTGACGAAATCGAGCACATGGGTAATGTTAAGTTCTCTCTTAGCTTTCCAACGATATAATTTTTTTCCCTTTCTGATAATGTGAGGGCTTTCATCCATAATTTGTTTTGTTTGTATGTCTATTTTTTTTCAAAAAGTAGTGTTTGGTTTTTTTTTGTTATAAATTAACCATTCATTGAAATTTCAAATAAATTACATTTTTAGAAACTAGACTCCATTCTACAAATTTTAAAAAATATATATTTTTAAAATTCTATTACTTTCCAAAATTTGTAAGGGGAGCACGACCAAAATTATGCTTTTTAGGAAGTGCCCACTTCGAAAATTATTAAAAATTCAAATATTCATTAAAAAATTATCAAAAAAAATTGTGCACCAACTAGATACTATTAGCTAACTTCTGATTGTAGTGATTTTAAAAATACTAAAAAAAGGGTCATCGTGCTCAGGTCATACAAGAGTTGCTATGTTATGTCTTTTTGACAAAAACAACACCAATTTGTGTACATCCCTTTGTTGAACCCCTTAATCTCAACCATTTTCAAAATAAATTAGTAGTTTAGAAAGTAGACTCAGAGCACTTCGATCCTTTTTTTTGTTCCATCTCAACATTTTGAGTGTAACTATCCTCAATTTCACATCCAAGGTTAGCATTTCCTGATTTAAAAAAAAAGTGGCCACTTAAGCCCCCTTTTTGGGAACCATCTTGGTGCACTTACCCTCTTAATTAAACTTATAAAATAATTTAATCTTCTCCTAACATTGACTTTGCAACTGAGAGATTCTTTTTATACTCCTCCAAGGTATGGGTATTCACATGATGCACTGCATTTCGGGCTTCATATTCAAGTTTTATCATCAAATCCATACATTTGCATGCTCCATCCAACAATAGCCCTTCTACTTTGACTATATCCAATGCTTCCTGAAGTATTTTATTTCATTCATCCATCCAATCATCTCGTTCCTTCATAAACCCATTCTTATCACATAATTTGGGTAATCCCAACTTCACAGTATCATCAAACCTTGTGTTTTCTGAGTGTAAGTCTTCATCATATTTGTCATGCTTTCTCATGATTGTGTCAATAGCCGAGATGGAATTGGTTTTGGATCCCTCATGTAGTTGCATATCATGTCTCTTGGTACCCAATCTATTTTTCACTCTCCCATGCTCAAGAATGGCTTCATAGTTATTTTTGTGAACATACCAAAAATCATCAAGGCATATCTTCAGGTTTGTAAATCTCTTGTGCAATGTCATTGCCATAGTGTCAAACTGAAGTTCCTTCATTTTTGTCTTCTTTGTTCTTAAACACATCTTCCCTCGGTATAGGAACATGGGTGTATCCACTAGGGTTTTTATTTTTCTTACAAGAGTGTATGTACCCTTCAGGGTCATAATTCATTTTTTGTGCATACTCCTTTAATTTGAATTCATCCAACAATGAAAGGTAATAAGATCATTGGTAGTGGGATGTTAGCTTTTCAAGTACAATTATAAATTAAGGTCATATACCATGGTAATTAACTAATAATAAATTGTTTTTTAATTTCAATTTTTTTGATATAGTTGGTCTAGAGTGGGATGCACTACATTTGTATATCACAAACAATCTCGATTGGATGATGGTATGGATTGACTGTTGTAAACAATCTGGTCACACATTAACATGGGAAGGTGGGGCTTCATTGGTTAAAGAATCTCATCATAATGGAGATTCCAATGTTACACCAAGGGAAATTGACTTAGCATACGGTTTAAGAGATAAACAGGTACATATAAATATATTAATCACCCATATTATTTTGTTATTTTCAATTATATTGATGTATATATATGTTGAGAATTTTTTTCTTTGCATACATTTGATCAAGAATAAATATGTTTATCAACAGATGATGCAATAATTTTTACATGTTTGACATATTGTAGGTGAAACACCACAAGGCTATGTGGTGCAATGGTCGTAAATTTTGAATAAAAAATTTGGATGACACAAAGAAGACTTGTGATTCTAGGATAACTGTAGTCTTTCAAGTGACTAATGTTTCATCTAGAAGCGACATACATCCAAAAGTTTAAGAAAATCGATACTATGGGATTTTGGATGATATACTTGAGTGTGACTTTAAGTCCTTCAAATTAGTTTTTTTTTTGTCCAATGGTACAGGCTATGATTGAATGAAAATGATCCCGAACAAACTATTATTGAACATGATAATGGATTTACCATGGTTAATACAAGGTCAATTGAGCGAGACAGAAATGAGCCCTATGTTCTTCCAAGCCAATGTGAGTAGGTATTTTACTTAGAGGTTTTAGGTAAAACGGGTTGGTCATTTGTTGTTAGACATGATCCAAGAGGAAGGTCGATAAAGCATAATGTGGATGAAGAAGAAGATACTGAAGAACTAGAAGATGATGTAGATGATGATCATGATCAATAGTTTGTTGATGATGTCCTTGACAAAGATGTCGAAGAAGAGGAACTAGATCATGATGATGTAGGAGTTAATGTTCATGAAGATGATATCCATGTGGATGATGACATTATCAAAACTGATATCAATGAAAATTATGATGATATGACTAATCCTTACAATGTTGAATTTGGATTGGATGATACAAACAAAGAGTTGGATGAAGAAGAAAATCAATGACATTGAAATGTATGAGTTATGCGATTATATTATCTATTTTATATTGATTTCTTGATAGAATTATATTTGAATTATATGGTTACATAATTAATTCATGATGTTTTTAATTTTTATGCCATTACATAATTAATTCATGATGTACTTTTTAATGTTCTTAATTCATGATGTTACAACTATTGTAGCTCTCCTAGAAATTTCAATATGATGAAATCCTAATTACTCTATGACTATTTATGATTAGATATTATTTGGTCATATATTTGGTTATTTCATTCCCATAAAATTAGTGTTTCCACATGTTGACCCCGCATGGTGACATGTGAATGGGGGCAACTTTGATTTTTTTTTCAATTTGTGCTTGTATGGAGTGAAACTTGACATGGTTATCCTAGAAACATGCCTTGATGATATGAGAGGGTTTCGAGACTCAAACATGAGGTCATTCTCTATAAAGTAATCTCATTCTTCCTAATAATACAATTTTCCTTATTCTTAATCTCTTTGATATATTGTTCTTAGCATTTATTTGGTTAATGGTTTCAAAAGATGAGGCTCTCTAAGCCTCACCTTGGATCTATTACACATCTGTTTGTGCATTTTCAGTAGCAATGAATATTTAGATGATCTTTAAAATGCTCATTGAATATAAAGATGATAATAGGAAGCTAAAAAAATGAGTATATTTTATTTATGGAACCTAAACACAAGGTTTGTCACTCTAATGCTAAAACCAAGTCAAATTAACCCCTAACACCTATTGGAAAAGTCAAAAAATTCCTTTCTTTCAAATTCACAAGAACGTATAAACCTTTTGAAACCACACATGCATGTTATGAAAGTGTATGGTAATCCTACTTATAGCAGAAGTTCACATGATAAGCTAACCAATGGAACTATATCGGAGGATAAACCCACCTATGGAATTAATTTAAGAGGTAAGGGATGCCTCTTAGTGGAATTTTGAGTCTTGGATTAATCCATAGTGCTAAAATTAGTTCTAGTGTTCTTCCCTTGTTGTTATATTTATCTCTACAATTTCCCATACTTAACCATTTCATCATTCCTTTTCCCAAGCTATTTGTATCATAATATAGACTTGGTCCAATCTCACATTAGCCCCTTAGGTAATTATCCATTTCCTCCAAGTTGAATGGAACCTTTTGTACCAATGCATCTGTGTTTCCCTACCCTAATGGATCAAGACTTGACATCACCTCAACAATCTTCTTTATGTCATAACATATCTTTGAAGTGCCTTTGGCATGATTTAGATGTGTCACTATTAACTAGATTGAATATATTAATTTTCAAGTCTCTTAACACATTCCATGACAAGAAAATGACTCATTTGGATTAAGGAGTACTTTCCTAAACCATTCCTTCATATTCAACAATCCCTTCTCACACCCACATCATAATTCATATCCATGTTAGTTGCAATGAGTGTTTTAAAACAACAAACGAATCATAGGATAGAAGAAAACTCATTATGCACAAGGATAAGAATCAAAGAGACTAGTAGAATTGATTCACTAGATATGCTCCCCATTACTGTAATAGACCAATGTAAAAAAAAAAGTCATAACAAGAGTAGGACCAAAAAAAAATAGGAAAAGAAACCTTGTAGGCTACATTAATAAGACATTGATTGCAAGCATTTCTTCCATGATGTTTAAATGAAAAAATATCAGATATCTCAATCTTTAGTCAAGTAGTATTTCAATCACCGATTCTTAGACATCCATCATGATTAAACATCACATATCATAAGTCATTTTAGAAATCACTAGGACTATAGATAATATTCAATCATGTCATAGGAAATAAATAATAAAAAATTATAAAGAAGGAGAAAACCAACTATATAAGCTCAGCAAGCCACCATACAAAAATTATATTTTGTAGAAAATAAAATAAACTATATGTTGACATAGCATATATATAAGCTATATATTTTGAATTTTTGTTTCATGCACGTAGGAGCATGACATAGCATACGACATCAAGACCCTAACTAGAGAGTTGCACCTAGAACCAGTGCATCTAGCCCTTGAGTGGAGAGTTGCGAGATTTCATTGGATGAGTGTTGCAAGGCCATTGAGTTGAGGAGGAAGACTAGGAATCATTTGGCAGGAGGAAAGCTAGAACGAGAGGTGAGGGCACTCAGAAAGGGAAAATCAACCAAGGGACAATGACTGTAAGTGATTTTTCCCCCACATTTAGAAATCTTGTTGCAAGTACAATGATTTAGACTCTTTTTGTTCACATTGAGGTGTTACATGCTATATTTTGGTCAATTCGAGCCAATGTCCCATTGACAAACCCAAGTACTACCTAACACTAGTGTTTGGTTAGTTCAAATAGCCAAGCTTTGATATTCAATTAGTTGGGTGGCCTTTTGGCTTGTGAACTGTAGTTTTTCTATCTGTCTTAGCATATTTTTTCTACTATAAGATTGAAAGGAATTCCCATCACATAATAGCACATGAAGTTTACTAGGGTTCAAATTTGTAAACTTCGATGAAATAAATTTACATATTGAGGTCCACAAATTATCAAAGGGACTGAAAACAATACATAGTCAATGAGTGAAATAAAAATTTCCTAGTGCCTATCCATAAGAGAACATATAGAAGTACATGATGCAGAGTCATAGGAATGAAACAAACTCCCACAATCTCATTTGACAAATCACAAACAACCTTGAACTTTCCTTCTTTTGACACACTTATTCAACTATATTTCCCTTCACAAAACTCAACACAAACACTCAAATTTTTCTTTAGAGTTCCAAACTATTACTAGACCTTAAAAAACCTTAGTCAACTTCATCTTGATAAAAAAAAACAATTACCCAGTCTGCCCTTTCATTTTACTATTAACTCTCTTTATGACTATCCTAGACTTCACAATTTCAACTCAACATAAAGTAATCTAACCCAAATCAATATTTAGGCTAATATAGACCAAAAAATTTGCATTCCATTTCACTTCAAACAAATGTAAACCACCTCCCATCCTTTATTCTTGAAAATTTAACAAAATCATATATTGTACTTTCATTTTAGTCTCCAAAATAGGGCTATTATTAGACAGATTAGTCAAAGAAATGGAATGTTTAACTTCATGCTTACACCAAAACTTATATCAAATGAGATCAAATTATACCTTGGTAATCTCTTAACTAAAACAACCAAGAACTCACACTTAATCATCAAAAGCCCTTAAAGTTCTTACTGTCATTGGTTCCTTCATACCCTGTTTGCAATGCTTGTACGTCTACCAACATATTTATCAGGGCTTAATTCTCAATATAAGCACTATTAAACAAGTCTATCTACACTTTTCAATGCTCTCATTGTATCTCTAAAACATATGCAAAATGGGTATCAAAACTTTTAGAACACAAGCTTCAAATATTGTTGTCTCGGACAGATTTATGCCTAATTAGGCCTAATTTGCATCAGGGTTTGTTGCTTTACTAACTCTTGACCAAAGTACACTTGTACAGTACTTGGGAAATGTTTAGTTTGACTGGTATATGCTCTTCAAATCATCAAAGTCCATTTACAAAGTATTTTCACAAAACCCTAAGGGCTTAACCTTCATAATTACTATGTTCACAAACTGTACACACAATTTTTTAGTCAAGAAACTTCATTCCCTCGCATCTTATCTTTATGATTTTTCCCTAAATACACTGAAACATGAAAGAAAATTCATATTAGGATAATCTCACAAGAAACAAGAAGATTCCACCAATTAATAAAGGAGAAACATAATTATTTTTGTCTTTGCTTACCATAACTGAGGGTTTTAGCAGTCTGAAGTAAATCCACAATAACTCACACAAATCTTAACTAAAATGCATGGAATTTGATGTAACAGGAAGGTGATTGAGATTATTACCATATCCAACCATTCTACCATGCCTTCAAGGCTATACAATTCTGTACAATGCCTGGAAATGCAATATTTCTGAAGAAAAATGATTAAAAATTAGAGATTTTCCTTGAACTTATTCTTTATTCAACCACCCTCGAAGTTATAAAAGATATAAGAGCCTTTTTAAAGGAAAAAAAACCAAATTTTAGCCTTCTAACAACCTCTAACCAACCCTAATGACTCTTCATCTCTTAATATTTCCTTTTTTATTAAATTGACAACTTTTTACATTGTTTTCATTTTTGCACTTTTGGACTTAATAAACACCAAATGACTTCAACACGACCTAAAATATATGACACATGACTATAATAACATAATTTATAGAGTAGGAACAATAAAATTGAATGAAATTTCAAAACATTGTTTCATAGAGGCCTAATTATGCCGAGGTGCCTCTACACTAGTACAAGAGATGAAAAAAAGACAAGGAGCCATTAACAACTTCTGAATATTTCACTAACTCAACCAAACCTCCAAAAGAATAGTATAGATGCTAGCACTAGGGAAAGCCTAAAAGAGAACACTAATCAAAGTGGACTTTTTTTTTCAAGTTCTAGAAGAGTATAAATGGTTCGAAGATGTTGTGGGTGTTTGGAATTTAATGGTGAAGGAATGTTGGATAGGGAGGGACCCAATTAGCCTCTTTAACTAGATTCTTAAGAAAGAAAGAAACTCTGATACATTTTGGGGTTCTTCTAAGTAGGGCCCATCTTTTATTATTTTATTTGGGGGACCTAAAAAACCATGGGGTTAGAAACCTATGGACCTTAATCATTAAAGGCAAGGGGTCTTTCCATTTAGAAATAGACTAAAATGATGGTTGCATGAGGGGCTATTTCACATCAAAGGTGGTCCAAAAAAATTCATATACTAACTAACTAGACACTAGTACTACCTTAGAGGGACTATTGTCTTTGAGGAAGGTGGTCCAAAATATTTCATAGAAGGTACAAAAAGTAATAGCAACCTTCCACCATCTAACCCAATCAACCTCCAAGAAACAAGACAATGACTCCTCTAGATGCTCCCAAAACCCAAGGTTTCAAAACACAAGGTTGGTGACCCTACAAACCATTCCCATGCTTACCAAGTGATCTCTAATCATTAGACCCTTACAAGGTTTATTGATACATTCACAACTATTGTTACCTCCACATGCATTTGACTAGTAGTGACAACCTTGGTTTTTAATGCTCCAACCCCATACCTCGGGATCACATCACCATGAAAGAACTTCATCCAACATCCTTATGAGTGCAGGTACCACCAAATAGGTATTTTTTAGATTTTTCTTCCTTGAGCAAGGGAAATTCAAGAAGAGAAGAGGAAAGCGAGACATGTAGTAGGTCTAATTGAGGGAGATCAACTAGAGGTCAAAAGACTAGAAGAAAATTCTGAAAATGCATTGAATTTTTTCTTGTTGAAGGAGGGTCATGCTATTATGATGATGAGAGCATAGGAAACATTGAGGTACCTTTGAGGTACAAATATCTACGGAAACAATGGGTACCCAAGGAACTTCCCCTAATCAACACTGATTTTTGTGTCAATGAGAGGATATATCGCATAGCACCATCATCGTTACATGGTTTGGGCCTATTTTACATAGACACCATAAAGTTCTATTACAAAAAAGTTACTAAATTGATGGAGTATGTTGGATCCTATTACAACTACAAAGATTGGATGCAACTGGTTTGATATACATGAAGAATGCATAGGTATGCACTGTCACTAAATTATTTATAGCTAAAAGATAAGGATCAAAATAAAGGAGTGGCAATGTACATTGATAGAAGGCCAAAAGCATCACAAAATATTGAACTTGGGTTTATAAATAGTACATGACCTAGGTCAACAAATAAGCAATCCAATTGCATATTCAAGGTGTGTGAGGGAAATTGTGTATTCGTATGTGCGATAAAATCAATAATTACAGGGAAAGAGTTGATAATCGATTACAATTTGAATCACATAGATACAAACACAGTTACTATGGGGGTGGTACGTACTTTATACCATTTTACCCAACCTCCAATTAATGACTCCAATATACCATTTTATTATTGTTACCTAATTTTTAGCTTTCAGTTGAAATCATGTAACCTAGTGTTTGTTCTTTTCATGTTGTTTAAACATTTAAAGATACACCATAAAACTGCTAGTTTCAATATGCATGAAAGAGTGATTTTAAAATAAAGTAGATTAAATTTTTTCATTTAAATGTTGTATTACAACAAATGAGAAAGAGAAACATAGATATACAAATGTATTCTTTTATTGATAATCATTAATGTACATGTCCCTCACAAGCCAAGGGATTGGCTCTATTATTCAATGAACCTATGAAACAACTTATACATGAATAAGTAAAAGAAAGAGAGAATGTGCATGTAAGAATGGAACTAGTCATTTCCTATGAATGACTGGTTACAAGTTGCCCTACTGCTGCCCCGATCCGCTTGTGTCCCTCCTAGCTCCATAGCGCTCCTCACCCTGAATCCGAAGAAAACATGGTGTTAGAGTGAGGCTCTAAGAAATGAATGATTCAATCCCTGCATACACACCTGTACTTATGCATGTATAAACTGATCCATAAGTGCATTAAACGAGAACATTCAACATATGCATTTATTTTCTAATTGTTTGCTTCATGTGCAGATTTAGGACAAGTTTGATTATTGTTTCATTATCAGATCAAATGCAACATGTGGGGTAAATGTGGCTCCCACAAGGGTAGAGCTCAGCGTGCTTTGAAAGAAAAGGAAATTGAGCAACTTGATCAAAGATTTATCTCTTATCAATGCATTGAATCAATATAGAATCATACCAGTTAATCAAATTTCATTATCAGATTCAAAAGATGCATCGTACTATGCTGATATGTCTTTCAATCTTCTTAAGTGGACCCTTGATCCATTTTATAAAAGGAAGTGTTTTTGAAGATGCATCAAGTTCAATTATGCATCAAAGTGTTTTGAAGATGCATCAAATTAAATTTTGCATCTATTTAATATGAGGAAGCATTTCAAATTGTTGTCAAGCCCCTCTCACCACGACCCTATTGGGAAGTCACTCATCACATAGGAAAGTGAGTTGTTAGGTCACCCACATATGTGACGGGTGGCTTTCAAATAAAGTTAGAATGAGGAGACTATGCATGTTTATCACACATGATAGCAGCAGGAGTAATGGTTGACTCATGATCATGGTACAAGTATAAGGACAACACCTTTGCAGGAGCTTACAAGGTCAAAAAGAATGGGGGGTATCCAAAACAAAGCATAACTGTCTTCATGTCAAAGAAACATGGCCATCTAATTTTCTTCCCCATGAGTTAGATGAATAAGATGCCTTGAGAAGATTGCATAAGGAGGTACAATTAGATGAATGTGAGGGAAGTACAAAGAATTTTGTCCTAGGATTAAGGATAGTCTAGAAGGCCTATGCATAATCATATAACATGACTGAGCATCACAAAGTAAGGAGGGTTTCTAGTAGATGAAGTATCAAGATGATTTTCTGGTGGAGTATAATGATACACTTTTATGAATTACTTAGCCATGATCACAAACTATTCCAATAATTTTAAATAGGAGCAGCCACTTAAAGATAGGACGGTCATGTCAAGTATGCATAGTTCAATCATCCCTTAAGATAAAATGGATAGTCGACAACCCTTTAGTAATTGCTACCATGCAATGAAGGCAATCTTGTTGCAAATATAGTGGTTAAGCACTGTGAATCATAGAGGACAGTCATGACCAAATATGGACAGTGACCTTCCAACTTTGATGCATCATCAAAGACAGTGACACTGCACCAACAAAGTGCTCTCTATGTGATCGTATACAAGCTATAGGAATAGTCCTAAGGAGGGTAAAGAACAACAAAATTATATGTTGATCATCATTGAAGGACAACAACAACACATACTGATCAAATGAATGTGAAAATCAATGGAGACAACCAAAAGGGGATATCTCTCAATGATAATTCCAGGACACTCATAGTAATAAGTCTACTCACTATCATAATGACTAAGCACATCCATCAACAACCATCAAATGAATGGGGGTCGATGCATAGACAATCAAAGGAGGTGATAGTCACCATTTAAGCAATCTACAAAGATCATGATTCCGTTTGACAAGGGTAAAGAATCATACATGAGCTATGAAGGAGACCATACATGTAAATATCAATGAGCAAGAATAATAGAACGACCATACTTCATAGAGAGCTCAATCCTAAAGAGTAGTCGGCAGAGATCATGAGATAGCAATTATGACAATGAGTAGGATACTGAATACAATACATCTGAAGTAGTCATATCAAAGGATTCAAAAATTTGAAAGTCTTGAAATTGAGAAGAAAAATAGGGGGCCTCTACTCTCTATACTGGGCCATCAACTTATGTCAGTGAGTGAGATCAAGGTTGCCAACAATCTCAAGGACTGTGCTTTGCCCAAGTCATAGTGTTAATGACTGCACAGGACTTTGAGGAAAGTCTAAATAGCCATCAAGGAAATTAGGAGCAGTCATAATGCTAAAAGGCTAGTGGCAGTCTCACATGGTGATTGCATTAAGAAAGTTCCTATCACTAATAACGATAGGTTGATAGGATTTTATAGAATGGAGGGTTTCAGTACAAGCTTGATACCAAAACTATAGATGGAAACAAATCTTTAGTGCCAATACCAGTCCACTATCATTAATGAGAAATACTTTCTTAATGGAATCATCATATGAGATAGGCAATCATAACCTTTAAGGGTAGTCATAAAGGGTGGATAGTCATTGGGAGATAACAGTCAAAGTTCGTGATAGTAGGTGGTAGGAGATTCCATGACAATGCAAAGATTATAAAGGAGAACATTCTATAGTAATGAAGAATCTGGTTGCTCATTAAAATTTTTGAAGCCCTCCTAAATTATGTTCAAGAATCAAAAATAGCTTTTCAGAAGAGTTTATGAAAAGTTTTGAAATCATTAGATACAGTCTTGAGTAAGGCCAAGGAGCTTGTATGAGATATGGTCCAACATGCAGTAGTGTCAAGGCACTATTAAAAATTTGATGTAGGTCTCACAATGTTCCACTTCCTGAGCTCAAAAAGACCTTATTCAGTACTCCATTATTGAGGTAATTATCTCAGTTTGTTCCAAAAAAGAAAAGAAAGATCATTCAGATGATAGTGTATCTACAGATTAAGTGAAGATGAAACTTCAAAATAGTGCATCTTTCTCATGGGCCAAGCAAAATGAATATCAAAAAACTAAAAATTCAAATGAAGAGATTATAAAAGAAAGCATTCTATAAAAATGAAAATCTATTTATGCATCATGGAAGGCCATGGTATGGAGTGGCCTTTTTCTTGTAGATATAAAAAACCCACTTGGGGTTTTGGTCAAATGGAGTAACATTGCTTTCTTTTTTACAAAAAAGTGAAAATAATTTACAAAATTATTTGCATTTCTTGCAACAAACCTAAACCTTTTGAAGAAATCATGTAACTCACTTGGGTTCTCTACTAACAGTTGCAAATTCAAAAATAAAAATGAAGGCTATAAGAAACCCAAGTAGGGTTTTTTCTCAAAATGCAGAAAATGATAGAAAATAACAAATGCAAGAAAACCTAGTTCACATGATGAAGGTTGAGCCACATTCCAGTTTTCTTTTCTTTTTTCCATAAACCCATATGGGTTTTTTAGCTTTATCAATGATTTATGAAAGAGAAGAAGGGAAATCAAAGGAGTATATGAGGGTTTCAAGAAATGAACACAAGACACTTTGTTCCTGTTCATGGCCACAATCTCCGAGCTATTATGTCCATGAAGCAATAGAAAAAGAACTGACTTTATTCAAATTTGCAGATCATGAAGTATTTCAAATGCTATCTTGAGTTTAAAACAAAATGAAAGACATTTATCATTCGAGCTTTTCTTGCTCATTATAGGAGGAAAAAGATAATGCAAGGTCAGCTGGGAGCTGACTCTAGCTTGAGCATTGAAATGTGTAGAGTTTTTCCATTGAAAACTTCTTGTGAAGATTCATTAACTTCTCATGGTAGATGTTGACAAGTGAGACAACAAACAAGGAAAACAAATGGCACATATGGTCAGGAAAAGTTCAAAAATGCTTCATAGCCACGACTTGTGTTGCAAAAACAGTCTCAAAAGTGTGAACAAATGTTGATTTAATGCAAGAAGACACAATTACCTAAGTTCCCCATGGTTTTTTTATGAAAAAAATGTCAAAAGCCAACTGAAAACCAGTGTTGACATCATCTTCCTATGTTTGCTCAAACCCTGGCGGCAGAGCATCATGTTTCTAGATTCTTCCAAGCAACCAAATGATGGTGTTTTTCCATCATTTGAATGTTATCATTAGGGTTTGACCCTATTCCTTGCATTTCAATGGGATATTTTATCCTTTCTTTTAAAATCAAACTCATGTGAAATATGATGGTGCCCAAAAATCACATACTATTTCCTAAGGAATTTTTTTTTTCTACCTTTAATCCTTTTCCCCATTCCTTAAAGCTTTGCTAAGTATTCAATATATCATGTGTTATCACCTAGGAATTTTATGCCTTGTATTATTTTGACTTATGTTGAGGTGTGCAATACATTGTGTTGCCATGAGACCCTTATGTGATGCCTTTCTTTTGCCAATACCATGGTGGAATATGCTTTCCAAGAGTCTTGGAGGTCGGCCTTATGAGCCAAGTGCTATTGATATTATGCTATGTGCCCTTACAAACCATGTGATTATGACATGTGTAGGGAGAATGTAGAATATGGGTGGTAAGTTGACAGTCAAAGTGCCTTTAAAGCTTTTGGAAGCTTTTGTCATAGCTTTTGAAATTACATTTTATTCCATGTCTGAAAATATCATGTAAGTGATTTTAAAATCACTTTTATTGTTCCTTTTAATGCTAATGTAACACAAAAAAATGGTGGGGCCCTTTGATTTATGCTAAATTATAAAGTGTTTTGCTAAGTGGTGTCTTATAAATCACTTAACAAATTCACTATCTTTAATTCTTTTAAAACCCATGTGTTTTAAAAAACACACATACTACATGATGGAGAATATGGTCAAATGTTGAAATAGGACCAATTATGACTTTTAGAGGTGTGGGAAGTGTGAGATGTTGTTTAGACTATTTTGGTGAAGAATGAGGCCAACTGGAGGTATATTTGTCACACTTTTGGGATGGCTATTGACTTAGCTTGTTTTTTCTCCATGTAGAGGGAATTTTAGAGACTTCTAGAAGGTTCTTTTGGAGCCATTTTTTTTTTATCCGAGGATAATCTTCTAGAAGCACATGTGCGGGAGGTTTTGGGGTTTTTTGTTAAGTATGTTCATTTTTGAACATTTTAGGAGTTCTTTCTTTTTCAGCAGGAGGATAGCTACTATCTTGGAGTTATTTTTTCATGAAGTTGCATTGTAACTCAGAAAAACCTAATATATAGTAAACACTTTGAATTGAGAAAGTAGAGCACTTTTACCTTCTCATTTCTTGTTTCTCATGTATGTTGTTAATGATTGACCAGCTTGTTTTGTGAAATCTATCCTTTCCTTGCAAGCTTGTCTCATGTTATACATCTATTTAGCAGAAGGTGTATGTTTGTAGGTTGTAAGTTGTGTTGTTAGTGGTGCTAGGTATGTGCAGGATCATCATGGAAAAAATAGGCCCTTAAGTGGCAAAAATTTTAGAAAAATTAGAGTTAGGCAACTTGACATAAAAATCTGAATAAGTTACCTATATTATTTAAAAAATATGTAAGAATAGAATTTTTAGCAAATTGAATATAATTTCTAAACTACTAGGTTTATTTTTTATTTTTTAAATCTATTTGGTGAAAATTTGAAATTTCAATGCAAAGTGGTACTTAAATTTCAGGGAAAATAAGTAGGTGTTTGTCTAACCACCCTAACCACAATAAAATGATAATATTTTTATAAGATTTTAGATATAAGTAGAGGACTCATGTCCCAATGTGATACATATTTTTTTGTAATTGTTTTCCAAGTAAATAATTAATTATGAATTTTTTATGGTAACTTTTAAAAAATATAAAAACTCGTATGTCTAACCACCTTAACTTGGTCAAAAATTCATGAAATTCAATTCTTTCTTTTTTAATCTTATATTATGTGAAGCATAGAATGTGACACATGTTTTGGATTCAAAAAATGTGATACTGTTTGAAATATATAGATTTTTTTCAATCACCCTATCAATCTGGACTTTAGTCATAATTCAAATGGAAAATGAATATAATTATTTATTAAATTCAAAGTAAAGCATAATTTATATTGGTGGAAACTTGAGAATCTCCTATAAAAACCCTTTTTTCGTTTCATCAATTTTGGGTAAAAAAAAGTCGTCAGCTACATACTCTACAAATACCCATCATATTGCCACTTTTTGTCCCATCATGATCCTGCACATACCTTGCTGTTAATTGTGAAATCTCTATTTTTCCTTTTAATAACATTATTTATAGTCCTTCTTATGAAATATTTATGCAAACTGCATTATCAAGTGAGTTGTGTAAGTCTAGCTTTGTGACATTAATTCAAATATGATAAGTTGTTAATAGGTCTAGACTATTTGGTGTATCAATTTAGTTTCTTTCCAGCATTAGGTTTATTTCATACAACTCTTAGCCTTACCTCAGAAATTCAATAGTTAAGTGATATCAAACGGGGAAGCCGACCCACAATCCAGAGGTATGCTTTCAAATAGGTTACCCACAACCTGAAAGCATTCCAATGTTGGTCCAAATCTGATAAGTGAAATTGGAAAAGCTTAGCAAACAGGGTGCAGATTTGTATTGCCAACAATTATAATGTTTTTTTCGTAAGTCTATTGGTTTCATTTCGGTAATTTTTTTTATATTTAATTTTTGTCATAGCGGGATATTGATCATAGGGGGAAGGCTCTGGCCTAGAGCATAGATTGTGATGCATCTTCAGGCACTTCTACCTAATAGGTTTACCTCATTGTAATTGTACAAATTGGATATGAGCAAAATATTTTATTATTATTTTTTTTCATAAGTTTATTGGGTTAATTTCAATAATGTTTTTAATACTCTTGTTGTAGTTGGATGATCATGGAAAGGCACTAGCAATAGAGGAGATAGTCCATAGGGAGCTGCAATCACTATTATGCAATGATGACATCACATATTCTGCAGACCCTCTGGATATGATAAGGAAGACCCAAAAGAAATGCAATGAAGAAATCCTTCAATTGTTATTCATAGTGCCTCAAACAAGTGAGATAAGAGAAAGGGTTAACATATTGAATGAGAGAGCATGCAACTTGCAAGTAATTTTTCATGAGAACTTTACTTATAACATAAGTTCATTCATGGTTTTATATTTTCTACTCTTTTATTTCATGAACTAAAATATGTGTTGTTTTTACAGGATTTTTTGCATCCTCATGATGTTGCTAGCCATGATCAGGGTACTGTAGGTGTTGCCCAGTGAGTAGGGGTTGGTACAAGTGTTGATCCTGATCTTCCTGTGCATACATCAAATCATTCGACCTCATCATCTATTCCTATATTATCGACTGAAATGTCAAAAACACATAGCATGCAGACATCAAGTAGTGAACCCTCTGGTAGCGAACACATGCCAGAACATGCATCAGGACATGTACCCGGGGATGCAGAGGCCACTAGTATTGGTGATGTTTTAGCAACATTTCCTAGATCTTCCTTTATTACTAGTACAGGAACATTGCCAGTCACATTTGTGGTGACTGAGGATTTCATTCCCATAAAGATAGAGAAGGTCCTAGGTACTTTAAAATGTTTTAATTATTATTATATATAATCTAATTGAAATTTACTTATTGATCACTCTTTTTAGACTAATGATCCCATGACCATTTTGTGGGAAATGATGTTTTTTATAGACATCTAAATGATATTACATTGGAAATCTTCGAGCCCACCATACATACACGGTGGAATGCCCAAAATCAAGATTTAAAAGATGAGCTCATTAACCATTTAGTTGTGTTTCTCAATAATAACACATTCAACCGAACCAAGGTCTTTAAGAAAATTGGTACCTATCTAAATTATGTGAGGGACCAATATAGGTCATATTTAGAGAAGAACAAAAAGTACGAGTGTCTCCCCATGATTCCAGAGAGGGAGTGGAAGGACCTAGTGTCAGATGGAAAGGAGAAGGCTGAAAAGAAAAAAGGAAAGGCACCATCAGGCCAAGGAAGGTATGTGATACTATCAACAATTTAATTATATACTAATTACTCTTTCTTTTTACATAATCTAACAAATTTCAAACTTTTCATAGGCTGACCATCACATCGAAGGAATCAAAGGAAAGACTAAAAAAATATGTGGGAAGAACAAACTTGGCTCTGGTGGTTATATGAAATTAGCCACACAAATTGTAAGTATCAATAAATGAAATATTGCATCCAATAATAAATTGCAAACAATTTTGGTTTTATCACACGATAGAAGAAAAATTCATGATCTTATGCAAAAATGTAGGGCTCTTAATTCAACAGAGTACCCACAGAAGAGGACCTGAAGATTTCCTTCCAGCAAGGCTATGGAGCCATGGCTGAATGCCTAAGACTCTTGACTAGGAAAACACAAGCTTCCACTGCATCTGACACACAGGTAAATAAACTCAATGAAGTTTATTTAAAATTGAATACTTGTGCAATCTATTCAATATTAATTTCCACCATAAAGTAATTACGTGCCTATTTGTTTTAAACATGCAAGCAACGATAATACTGTACATGACATTGGAATGCAGCTTGTTGAGGGTGGAGCACAACCCGTAGATGAAGGTCATGGTGTGCATCCTAGTACTGGATGTATTCATGTGCTATACAAAATGTAGTATGGATTAATACAATTAAACATCTTTAATTGCAATTGGTGTATTAATTAATGTAATCTTTCATGTTTGAACTTTAATAGAGCATGTAGAGCATGATCAACATGTTGAGCATGATCGGGCTAGACAAGATTAGGAACATGATGTGGCCCCAGTAAGTAAAGATGACCACTCTAATGTTCTTTTAAACATATTTAATTGCAATTAGTGTATTAATTAATATAACCTTTCGTGTTTCAACTCCAAAATATTTAGAGGGTGTTCAACATGTTGAGCATGAGGCTATAAGACAAGATCAGGAACATGATGTGGCCCCATAAAGTAAAGATCACCACTCTAATGTTCTTTTAATTAATGTAATACTTCTAAAAATAATAGTTAAACATATCAATTTAACATTTCTTTGTTATTGCAGCAGACCCCCCCTTGTAGCGGCCTCCACGTTGTGAGTACACAACTAGGCATACATTAAGATCATGAGAAAAGGGTAGAATAACTGAAGGGGGGGTAGATGATTTAGAAAACAATTCTCCACTTCTTTTTTTAGCTGCAAAAAAGAAACAAAAAAAAAGTGATTGTAATCATATTATGACAACCATATTTTTTATAATATGTAAAAATTTAAAGAGTGAATGTTATATGTTAATGAATGAATGTTATATGTTAATGAATGAATGAATTTGCTATTAATGGATGAATGAAGGATTAATGTTATATAATCGGGTATGGGGAATTGAGAGTGATGTGAGGGAGGGGCCAAATGAGCTTCCACTGTCATGTGTTTGTCCCTGTTAAGTAGAGAATATTAAACTATTCTCGAAACAAAGAGAAGCTCAATAAGGTAATGCACTTTTCAATATTTCATTATGTTGTACTTTTAAGCTTATGCAATTTTCATTAGTTCTCTTTGCTTCAATATGTCACCCTTTCTACTTATTTTACTTTTTAACACATCTCATATCTTACCCTAGATTATAGATTTTGGAGGGGAAGCTATCAATGGATGGATCCCATGTCTGGGGATATATGAGTTTGGATTAAACAAACTTGGGATGTACTCATGTAGTGCAAAAACAAAAGAGAAGAGCCCAACCATTTTAGTACAAGAATTGGCTTGAGACTAGTACGTGGTTTGAACTAGATCTTGGTATGAGGGGTCTAGGAGAGAGCCCTGTAACACAACTGGTATTAAATCATTAAACATACATATATTGTAATTATGTGGTTAATGCTAAAATCATCCACAATTCACTATGTGATGAGTAGTTAGTGATGATGTCATGCCATTTTTTTGTAGGTTAATTATTCTACAGTTGCTCCCAATAATCATCTCTAGTTGCTTACATTCCATTTGGTCCATATGAGGGGCACCTTTCAATTTGGGTAGAAATTTTATAGATGATTCTCTTATTTAGTGACCAATGGAATAAGTGTGTGGATGGATTGCTCCTAGTAATGTCCTATCATGTGCTTCATGCACTGATGATAAAATAATTTCATTGGATAGAATTAATATAGTTATGTATTATATGTTACTAGTTTGGTTTTTGGTTTGGGTTTAACTGTTATTTTTATTTACCCATGTATCATATGAGAAATCACACACGTATTTTGCTAGAGATCCATCAAAAAAGTGACCTTCTCTCTCTCTCTCACTCACTCACACACACACACACTCACTTTCTCGCTCTCTCTCACACACAACTGACCAAAAATAGAATTTACTATTTGGAAATCATTAGTTGTGGATTTAATTTCTATTTGAACTCAATTGTAATCAGGTGGGCTTCATATGTTGTGGGAACAATACTTGTTTTGATTCATGAGCTTGGTGTACAATTCAATGATGGCATCAACATACTTGTATGTTATCTTTACACTAACTTTTTCCTGTAAAATGTTAAGAACACATTTTACTTTATTCCACTATGAGAGAAGAAGGTGACTATTAGATTCTTTCCCAAGGAGATCTTCACATATTTGAAATTTTACCATAAGTCTTCCATTTTTTCATTCACACTGTCTCAACTATTAAAACCGATTTTGTGATTAATCCTTTGAAATTAGTAGACAATTGTTTACTTTTTGATTGGTTAATGAGTGTTCTTGTAGGGATTCCACAACCTTAAGACACAAATTTTGGTCCCTAGTTTCCATGTGTGGGTTTTCAACACTATGCCCATATGATTTGGGACTTGCATTATTGCAGGTCATGTGAGATGTATCCAACAATTTCTATGGAATTTTTTTCCCAAGTCTTCATTGCTGGGTCTTCTAGCATTGTTCTTATAAGCTATTTATTCACTATATGTATCCAAGACCCATTGTTCACACATTTCAAATTGAAGAGATATAAAATATCAGCCAAGCAGTATCTATGTCACCTCGATCATGTTTTATGTTTATATTGGCATGATATAATATATCAAAACAACAACTAGCAAGCTTCATCAATAAAAACATTTTAGGAAGCACATTGTTGGGGAGGGAAGAGGTTTGAATGAATATATTTTAAAAAAAAATTGTAGGGTTTCGTCGCAATTTTAACAAACATAGCCCGACAAACCACAAAAAATTGTGAGAAGGTTGTTGTACATGCGACATAGTTTTCATAGTAATGGAAATGATGGTTTGCTCCACCTTGTTAGAAAATGGAGGAATGTTTGGTGTTTTTTCGACGATTTCAAATGGGAGTTCTACAACATTTTGTATTTTTTGTGTCGATAGATGGATGAAGTTATGTTGATTTTGTGACAGACATAGCCAAAAAAATTTTGTGGCTTTGACCGACGATGCTGAATCATGATTTCAACGTATAAAAATTGGTCGTTAAAGCAACGAAAATCTAGCAACAAAATTTAAATCAATGTTGTGTCGATAAGCCAACAATATTATGTCGATATGTCACCGAACATTCATTAGAATTTGTAGTCAAATATAGTAGTGTGTTGAAGTAAATGGTTATAATTCTTGTGCTAGTGCATGGATTAGATTACCATGGTTTTGACATTTCTAGCACTTCTTAACAAAATGAAAAGACTCCTCCATGTTTGGCCAATATTACCCCAAACAGAGGAATTTCTTTGCTAGGGTTAGTCTGCTTGAATGAGTTCCACAAATACCTTCATGAACCTCACATAAAGTTGTCTTAGACTCATTATGTTCTAGATACCGAAGGAGAGTACCATCTAGACCACAATGGTAAAGTATGTTGACAATTAAGGTATGTCGTGTAGTTTGGCGAATAAAGTTGTGTTTCTGGTTTCTAGAAAGATCAGGAGGAAGGATATTGTCATTAAGGTAAGCATAGGTCTTTCCATAGATTGAGGATTCAATGTCAACTATATGACATATGGTTTGAGATTCAAAATTAACATATGCAATATTAGACACTTGTTCCACCATAAACTCATAACGACCTCTTTTTCTAGCAATTGTAAGAGTGAAGCAATTGTCACCATAGCATCTACAACTTTATTTTCTACCTTGGGAATTTGTTCAAATTTGATATCTAAAAAGTAATTTTTGAAATCATCCACCATTTTCTTATATAGCATCAACTTCTTATCTTTTTTCTGATATTCATCATTTACCTAATAAATGACTAGTTGTGAATCTCTATATACTTGTAGCTCTATGATTTTTCATTCAACTGCCACTTTGATGTCAATAATTAATGCCTCGTATTCCACTACATTATTTGTACATGGAAACATGAGTCTATAGGACTTTGGAATGGTATGTCCTTGAGGTGTAACAAATAGAATTCCCGCACTTGACCCACATTGTGTGTAGGATCCATCAAAATAAAGCCTCCATTGTTGTGTTGTCACAGTAAGAATGTTTGCATCAGGAAACTCAATGTTCATTGGATGATCATCTGGTTATGGAGCTTTAGCTAACTAATTGGCTATCACTTGACCCTTGATGGCTCTTCTATCCACATAATGGATATCAAATTCACTCAAGATCATGACGCACTTGGCTAGTCTTCCTATTAGAGCCACCTTTCCGAGTAAATATTTTAACGGATCAATCTTCACTATGAGTTTGACTATATGGGTTAACATGTAATGTCGCAACTACTGGGTAGAAAATACGATTTTCAAACAAGCTTTTTTTATGAAGGTGTAATTTATTTGATAACCATTCAAAGTCCTGCTAATATAATAATAGCATGTTCCCTTCCCTTAGGATCTTCCTATGCTATTAGAGCTCCCAAAGAAATATCAGTTGTTGCAATGTATAGTAATAAGGGTCTCTCTTTTGTAGGTGGCATTAGTATGGGTGGCGACATCAGATATTGCTTTATTTGATTGAAAGTTGTTTCACACCATTGATCCCATTTGAACGAGGCATTCTTATGTAGCAAATGATTGAATGGATGACTTTTGTTTGCTAATTGGGAGATAAATCTCCTAATTGATTGTAGCCTTCCTTAATATTAAATAGAGACCATAGTTGACTGATATTCTTTGGTGGTGGCATTTCCATTATAGCCTTGACCTTGGTAGGATCCACTTCAATACCTTTCTCTGAAACTACGTATCGTAGAAGCTTTGTTGATGCAACTCCGAACACACATTTTTTAGGATTTAGTCTGACATTGAACTTCTCTAGTCTGGTAAAGATTTTTCCCAGGATCTCTAGATTTCCTTCTCTGGTATATGACTTTGCTAATATATCATCCACGTTAATCTTCTATAAAAGTATGCATCATGTCATGGAAAATGGTGGTCATTGCTCGTTGATATGTGGCACTTGCATTTTTCAACCCAAAGGGCATGACATTCCAACATAATGTTCCCCATGAACATGTGAATGCTATTTTCTCCTAATCCTCTAGTGCTATTTTGATTTTATTATACCCTAAGAAGCCATCCATAAGTGATAAAATGACATGTCTTGTTAATTCAACAATAATGTCAATGTTTGGCAAAGGAAAATCATCCTTTGGACATGCCTTGTTGAGATCTCTGAAGTCAACACATATTCTAATACTATTATCTAGTTTAGAAATAGGTACAATATTAGAAATCCACTTAACATAATCAATAGATTTGATGAATCCTACATCTAACAATTTTTTCAGCTCGGCCTTTACCATCAAGGCAATATGCAGATGCATTTTCCTTAGTTTTTGTTTCATAGGTTTTATCCCAGATGGTAGAGATAAATAATGCATTAGGAGATCTAGGTCTAAACCTAGCATATCCGAGTAAGACCAAGCAAAGTTAATGTGTCTTTCTTCAAAGAACTTAGCGAATTTAGGCTTTTCTTGTTCAATCATAGATGCTGCCAAATGTAGAGTCTTTTCCTTTTCTGTTGTGCCAATATTGATAGACTCTATAGGCTCCACCAACACTGATGATCTTTCATGTCAGTGTTTTGGAAGGGTGCCAAATATCCCATCTTTTGGTGCCTCAGAGAGGTTTTCACCATCAAATGCGTTCTTTATTTTTATTTTTTTGAGAACTAATGCTGCCATTAAATGGTTTTCACCATTAGATCCATTATTCTTGTTTTCAATTTTGCAACTAAAATATTTGACACCCCCCTGACCTAAAGCAGTGTTATGAGAATTATGATTAGAAATTGTGTCAGGTTCATCACAACAAAGGAAATTTATGATAGCATCATCATTCACCAAGATAGGAATATTGATAGGTTCAGTTGGTTCCCAGTCGATAAGTTTAGGATGCATTAAGGGTAAAAGGTCATCAGATTGGCTAAGGTCAATGGAAGTAAGGGTTTGAATAGAAATGTTGTCAATGTTGTCAGTGGTGATGTCAATATCTATGATATTACTCTCCTCCAAGTCATCTATCTCACTCGATATATGTTCATCCTCACTTGACTCATTGATACTTTATGATCCAAATAAAAGGGGTCTAGTCCCTAAGCTTTGTCTGTCCTTGTGTATGGTGCATACTCTTTTATGACATCAATTGGTGTGTCCTTATATGATGCTTCAGATAAAGAATCCTACTCATACTCATTAGAATCCTTTTTAGAGCTATCCTGCATTTGAAGGATTCTTTCAAAAACTCTATGAGTTTTTTCTTCTTTTGTTTCCCTATATAAGGGTATGTGTAGGATCATCATGGAAAAAATAGGTCCGTAAGTGGCAAAAATTTTAGAAAAATTAGAGTTAGGCAACTTGACGTAATTTTTTTAATAAGTTATGTATATTATTTCAAAAATATGTAAGAATGGAATCTATAGCAAATTAAATGTAGTTTCTAAACTACTAGGTTTGTTTTATAAAAAAAACTATTTGGTGAAAATTTGAATTTTCAATGTAGTGGTTTAAATTTCAGGGAAAAAATAAGATGTGTCTATCTGACCACCCTAACCACAATAAAATGATAATATTTTTCTATAAGATTTTAGATATCAGTAAAGGACTCATGCCTGGATGTGATGCATAGTTTTTTGTAACTTTTTTCCAAATAAATAATTAATTATGAACTTTTTATTACAAATTTTGAAAAAATATAAAAACTCATATGTTTGACCACCTTAACTTGCTCAAAACTTCATGAAACTCTTTTTTTCTTTTTTTAATCCTATAGTATGAAAAGCATAGAATGTGACACATGTTTTGGAATAAAAAAATATGGTACTGTTTGAAAGCTATAGATATTTTTCAATCATCCTATCAATTCGGACTTTAACTTTGTAATTTGAATAGAAAATGAATAATAATTACTTATTAAATTAAAAGTAAAGAATAATTTATATTGGTGGAAATATGAGAATCTCCTTTAAAAACCCTTTTCGTTTCATTAATTTTTGGGAAAAAAATAGTCATCAACCACATACCCATCATATTGCCACTTTTTGGCCCATCATGATCCTGCACATACCCATAACCTTGTCCTATTTTGTATTTTGACTAAAGTGTGAGAGGTTGAATGGGTTCTATAATGCCCTCTTTTCTTTTTCCAATAGGTCCTTGTCCTTCATACCCCATTTTCTATAATATTTTTTTTCCCTTTCCATATTGATCCATCTTTATGCTAATAGTTGCCATGTAGATGCTTCCTCATCTTTGTAGAGCCAATTGAGGATGGCCTTATCTTCAGATTCATCCTCTAAAGTACCTACCTTTACAAATATATCATCCAAAACCATGGTTGGTTGTGGTGATGGTTGTCCATATGATCTTGGAGATGGTATTAGTTGTGAAAAAATAAACATTATTCAATGGAATACTCTCCCATTCCTTTTTATTTTAACTAGATCTTTTCTCTGAATTGTTGTGATAGAGAATCCAGTTGAGCTTCATTGTTTGATGGAGTGGAGTTAGCAACACTTATCTCTTTTGACTAGTCCTCTTTTTCAACCTATTTAGATACAACATTTAGTTTCCTTTCACCATTGGATAAAGTAGAAGTGTTTGCTTCCCTATTATGGGGCACAAAAGTGTCTTGAGTTGTTTGGAGTGTGCTACAATATTGGGGATTGTTGTAGTCACCTGAAATAGTGATTTTGTGTCCATTGACAGGAAACTTTAAATACTGACAATAAGTTGAAGGTACTACTTGCATTTCATGAATCCAGGGATGTCCCAAGAGTATATTATAAGTCAGCTCTTTGTCTAACACTTGGAAAACTATATTATTCACTATTGGTCCCACTTGAATAGGCAACACAATCAATCCCTTGGAGGATCTCTCTTCTTCATCATAGGCTTTTATTGTGATTTTCCTTCTGGCATCAATAGTGCTATCAAAATATCCTAGTGCATTAATTAGTTTCAAAGTGAAAATGTTTAAACTAGCTCCACCATCTATTAAGAAAAATTTTACTCAGTGTTTTTGGATTAAGAATTCGATGTGAAGTATGACATTGTGCAGATGAGTAAGTAATATGTCTTCCTATTCAGAAAATGATAGGTAGTGAGGCATGGTTAAGTGTCCTACCATAGTCTAGAATTGACAAACATCAAAATTATTGGGTATTGTTGTAGCCACAAGAGCTTGTTCTAAAACCTCCTTATGAGATGGTGAGATTTTAAGGAGTTCCAAAATTGATATTTGTGTTGGTATTTTCTGTAGTTGATCGACTATGTTGTACTGATTTGAAGGAGT
The DNA here is from genome assembly GCA_007258455.2 of Sequoia sempervirens. Classification (NCBI taxonomy): domain Eukaryota; kingdom Viridiplantae; phylum Streptophyta; class Pinopsida; order Cupressales; family Cupressaceae; genus Sequoia; species Sequoia sempervirens. The sequence continues at coordinate 55,441 of VDFB02083107.1, forward strand.
AGCAATGGTTTTAGATGAAGATCCTTTCAATATTACCTTGCATTTCCCCCTTGTTGTCATGTTGATTGGTTGATGCTCTTGGTTTTACCTAATTTTTATGACATTGATCTGATTATTGGATGTATCCATGTTCAGGATCAAATTTAGTGGTATGATGTCATTGATTCCAACATTAACAGTTTGATTATTAGTGATATCATTCTTCTCAACTGCAAAGATACAATGAATAGTGTTTTCATAAATGTAGTTTATAGTTTTACCTTTACTATTTACAGAGGAAGATTCTACCTTTCCATAATTTGGTAAAGAAATTTTAAATGCACTATGATCATTGTTCATTTAATGTCCTATGAATAGTTTCCTGTTGTCAATCAAATCTTGTACTAGATATCTCAACTGCATACAATCGTTTGTTTTGTGTCCTTTTTTTTTATGAAAGTCACATAAATATGCATCATTCCACCAAGATGGCTTGACTCTTGGTTCCCAATTTCTTGCTTCAAGTAATGTGATAAGTCCATGTGTAAGAAGTTCTCTCATTGTCAATTCTAGTGTTTGTCCCAATGGTGTGAATCTTCTTCGATTTGATGGTTTTTGATATGATTATGGTTTAGATTCTCCTTTGTTCGGATTGTTGTTTTGATTGACACATTGATTGATGTTTTGGTCATTGTTTTGATTGGTCTTGCAATTGTTGCTGTCAAGTTAAATACCAGTTTCACATTTTTTGTTTCATTTGTAGCATCATTGTTACCAGTATTTCTATTCTTTTGCCAAAAATTTGGTTTATCATTGTTGTTGTAGTGATTCGAGGAGTTTGTATTGTTTAATCCTTCATTGTAATGTTTTATTACCCCTCTTTTGACCAAGGCTTCTTCGATCTTGAGCCCATTTTCAATAACTTTCTCAAATGTTGGTGGACATTGTAGTTCAAGCCTATAGCTCATTTCATTAGTTAGGTTGTCAATGAATAGTTCCATCTTTTCCTCTTCAGGTATGGAATGAGGATACCTAACAAACAACCTTCACCATCATTGTAGAAATGAGATGAATTTTTCACATTCCTTTTGTTTGGTATTGCAAAGGTCTGTTATTGTTATCTCATGTTGAATATTATAAGAGAATTGTGAGATAAACCTGTTGAATAGTTCTTCAAAATATTGAATTCCGGGTTGTAGTTTCAAGAACCATTCCATTCATTGACCTCCTAGGCTTCTTGGAAATAACCTCATTAAATAAGTTTCCTCTTGTGTAAATTCTAAAATCATGGTTCTAAATTCCCTCAAATGATTAATTAGATCAGTTTTACCACTATATTTTTCATATTTTGGGAATTCACAATGTCTAGGAAATTGTATCATGTCCACACTTGGATCAAAAGGATAGGGAAAAATGTCCTGTAATGAGTATCTTTTTGTGGTCCCTTTTTGCATATCTTGAATGTTGTTGCAAGTTTTGCATTTGATATGTTAGGGAAACCACTTGATCTATGTTTTGTGTGTTTTGTGGTTTAATTTCAATTCTTACAAGTGCTTATTTTAATTGATTGATATCAAATTCTTTTGGAATTTTTGCATCTAGTTCAACTAGCATCAAAAGGTATTTTTCCATATCTTGTTCTAAAACTTTTTCTATAAACTTATGGAAGTTAGGATCTTGTTGTGTAATTTGGATATCCTCTTGGGTTATTTCATTAGCATCATTTTGGTGGAATCTATGAAAGGGATTTTATTCTCTATCACCCATGTTGCAAAGTGGATTCTCTCTTTCATCTTATTCTCTTTGATTTCGGGATCTTGTGACAACAGGCATATGCTTGAATCAACTTTTTATTAAATATAGATCACAAATGGGAGTGCAATTTGTTAGATAATTGATGCCTTAGGAAAATAGAATGATGGATCATATTGATATGACTAAGGAATTTCTAATTTTTATATTTTATTTCCCTAGATGAAGGATGATAGATTCTGTTATGGGAGTTAAACTAAAAATTAGAAATTGATTTGAAATTGATGCATTTTAAGATGTTTTGATCTTAGTTTTAAAAATGATGGTTTTTTGAAAAATCCTAATGTTTCCAAGTTTTTCTCTAATATAACAATTGAACATTTGATTTGGGTAGTGGGAATATTGTATTGCTGGTTGTGGGATGAAGGAATGAAGAATGGGTTGACTATGATTATGCCTTTGTGAAAGAGCTATTTGTTGGAAATAAGCTTCTCAATCTAAAGACTCTAAAGAAAAATAATTAGTATATCCTCTAGCAAATTCATGATATCTATGGATGAAAGTTCAATGTGTAAGTAAGATTTCCCTACTTTGATATACGAAGTGTCTCCTTTCCAAAAGTTTCTTGTAGCTAAGTTGCTTCTTTGGTTTCTTGATTCTTTTTGCAAGGGATTTCTTGACAAATGTTGTTGATTTCCAATGATCCCTTAACATAAATGTCACAGGTTGATTTATCAAACTCTTGTGTTTTTCTAGATGATCTTATCTAAATTAATGTTTTGAAAACACAACAAGAATTTGTAAAATAATTGTTTTTAAGTCCTAGAGTCTACAACATTGAGTGTATGTTCAAGAATCAAGCATTATCCCTTTTTATTTTCATTGGTATTTGAACAAGAATACACTTCAAGCAGACTAACATTTAAGGTTAAAAGGTCATCATAATAAACACAACCCACATCTTAAAATTGCATCGACTCACACAGGTGTGTCACCCCCTAGAGGGCACCCATGTTTTTGTCTTTCCTAGGCATGTACTCAAACTTAGATTTCTCGATCCCTTGAGAAAATGGTCCTTGGAAATTATATGGTGATTATCTTGGGCGCAAATTCTTCCCTCCCCTTGCATTGTGAGTATTATAATGTTTGGCTACTAACTCGGTTAGCTTCTACACTAAGGCTCATAGTAAGGGTTTTCGTTCGGTGTGAAAAATGATAAACTCCCTAAGGATACCTCCCAACCTTTAGAACAAATTCTTTGGGGATGGTTATCTTGCACACTATCATCGAGTGGATTTTCATCAACTCACTTTTGATTATAGTGGGTTGGAATCCTTGGCTTTAGGTGTTCCCACTTAGGTCGTTCCTCTTGGGTGAGTACTTTTTCCCACAAGAGCAGGCCTGCTAAAGGTTTTAACAAAGCATAAATTGCATGAAATTAAAAGATGATTCTAGAATTTTGATCACCCAATTAAGGGGAGAGCATAGGCCTATCACCATCCAATCACAATAAACAATGTTCAGTTTTAAAGACTAAATGATAATTTTCTATTTTATGTGAATATATTCCCTCGCAAAAGACATGATGTTCATTTTAACTAAGATAGCAATGTATGATGACTACCCTAGGATTGGTGTATTTAATCCAAATGACTACGCTAGGATTGGTTCATTTTAATCCAAATGGCTACCCTAGGATTGGTTCATTTTAATCCAAAAGCAACAATAAAACTATTGGTCACGGTCGCATCTGATCCAGACAGCAAATTAGAGAAATTGCAAATATAGAGGTCATATGTGCTATAGAAATAGTCAAATGCACTAGAGAATCTATCATATGCACTGGAGAATCTATCAGATGTGCTAGAGAATCTATCATATGTGCTAGAGAATCTATCATATGTGTTGGAGAATCTATCAAATACATTGGAGAATCTATAAGATGCGTTCGAGAATCTATCAGATGCACTAGAGAATATGTCAGATGCACTGGAGAATCTATTAGATGCACTGGAGAATCTATCAGATGCACTAGAGAATCTATCAAATGCGCTGGAACAATATTCAAATGCACTAGAATAGGTCTTGTATGCGCTAATCCATGTCTCCAGTTGTGACTTGCTAGAAAACCTGCAATAAAATATTTAAAATGAGGCAAGAGCCTCACAATTGGCACCAATTTAATGGTGTGATTAAAATATGCATAAATGAATAACAAACACAATCAATAAGACATTATATCAAATATTCAAACAAAAATTAATCTAATAGAAGCAAGAAATCTATTGAAAGCATCATATTTCTCTCTATCTCCAAAGATTTATTAAATCACGGGGCTCTCAGATTTTGTAAGCATTATGACTGTTAAAATGCCAATCTAGAGAATGAGACACTTTTAAATGCAAGAAACTAATCTTATATGATGATTGCTAAATGATATGCTGATGATACTATGATTAAAATTGACATGATACTTGATAAAAGAAGCTACAATAAACTAAGATGTAGCTAAATAAAAATCCATGATTTCTATTCTAAAATGATTGCTATTTCTATTGCTATTTGCTAAGATGCTTGACTGCTCAATTGATATTGTACAGAGTAAGTTTACACAAAGTTGGGATCCATTTCCTATAGAAAGAGGTTGTATTTATAGATTCCCGGTAGCACATTTGTTAAGGGATAGAAAAGCAAAGGTCTATATTTGATTTGAAGGATTGAATTATGAAGGATGAAGAAGCTTGAGATGATTATGGAGATTGTTCCTCCCCACAAAAACATTCAACCAAAAGATAAGAAGAAATCAATGGAAGAAGATGAAGAAGTTTTCTTGCAAATTTGTCTCCAATTTGTCTCCAAATATTCCTGTGAAGATTGAGATGAATTAAACTAGACATATAATATCTATTTTGGTAGGTGGATATGATTAGCTATAGAAATATGCTTTCATTGAATATTTGATTTATTACAATTTTAGCAAAATAAGATATTTAATTTAATAAAGAAAACTATAGTAAGTTTTTTATTAAATAAATATGATGGAAGAAATAGATAATTAAATAAAACAAATTTATGTGAAGGGTATGTGTAGGATCATGATGGGCCAAAAAGTGGCGATATGATGGGTATGTGGCTAATGAATTTTTTTTCCCCAAAATTAATGAAACGAAAAGGGTTTTTAAAGGAGATTCTCAGCTTTCCACCAATATAAATTATGCTTTACTTTGAACTTAATGAATAATTATTATTCATTTTCTATTTGAATTATAACTAAAGTTCTGATTGATAGACTGATTGAAAAACATCTATAGCTTTCAAATGGTATCACATTTTTTGAATCCAAAACATGTGTCACATTCTATGCTTCACATACTATAGGATTAAAAAAACACAAATTGAATTTCATGAAGTTTTGACCAAGTTAAGGTGGTCAGACATACAAGTTTTTATATTTTTCAAAAGTTGTAATAAAATTCATAATTAATTATTTACTTGGGAAAAAATTACAAAAAAATATGCATCACATTGAGACATGAGTCCTCTACTTATATCTAAAATCTTATAAAAAATAATTATCATTTTATTGTGGTTAAGGTGGACAAACACCCGCTTCTTATTTTTTCCCGAAATTTAAGTGCTACTACATTGAAATTTCAAATTTTCACCAAATAGATTTTGAAAAAAAAAAACCTAGTAGTTTAGAAACTACATTAAATTTTCTATAGATTCTATTCTTACATATTTTTGAAATAATATAGATAACTTGTTCAAATTTTTACATCAAGTTGTCTAACTCTAATTTTTCTGAATTTTATCACCACTTAAGGGCCTGCTTTTTTCATGATGATCCTGCACATACCCTAAACTTGTTTATTTAATTAAGATAGAATGATGTGATTAAGATAGAATATATAAGAGAATTTAATAATTAAATAAAACAAAGTATTAAATTTGTTTATTTAATTTAGATGAAATAATAGAAGAATTAGATGATTAAATAAACAAAGTATTAAGTTTGTTTAGTTAATTAAGCGGAAAATAAGATGATAAAGATAGAAGAATTTAAACATGAACTATAAATAAATATTTCTATTTATTTAATAGTAGATGAATTAAAGGTTAATTAATCAAATAAATCATATTTAATTAATTAGATTTATCCAGACCATTTTTATGTGTATACACTAGTGGACTTGTTGTTGAGGCAAGCAAAACAAATAGAAACTTATACTTCTGAACTTGAGATGAAAGGTGTAAGATTTCTATTAGGAAAAACTGATTAAATTTAGTTATGGCACAAAAGGATGGGTCACATAGATTTTGAACGTCGTGTGAAAGTCAAATAGAAGAATGCAGTTAGGCATATATCAAGAATTGGTGAACCAACAAGCACATTTTGCAAAAAATGCCTTAAAGTATAGAAAACTAGGATGAGATTCAAGAAAGAAAACATTCAACTTCAAAGCCCCTAGACTTGATACATACAGATCTATGTGGAGCAATAAAAAGTAAAATAAGTGATGGAGAAAGGTGTTTCAAGTTATTAATAGATGATTATTCAAGAATGACATGAGTGACATTTCTTAAAGATAAATCTAAAGCTTTAGAATGATTCAAAAAATTTAGAGATATGGTTGAAAATGAGATTGGGTCATTGAAGATAAAATGCTTAAAATCTAATAGAGGTGGAGAATTCACTTCTAGTGAATTTGATAAGTATTATAAAAAAAATGAAGTCTGAAGACATTTCTTTGTAGCTAGAACACCTTAAAAAAATAGAGTTGTGGAGAGAAAGAATATAACTGTTCAAGAGATGTCTAGAATAATTTTTAATTAGGTCAAATTACCTGATAGATACTTGAAGGAAGGAGGTCAAATTATGGAAAGGAAGACCTACATCTTATGAAATACTTCAAAATATTTGGAAGTATATGTTTAATAAAAGGGGATGAAGATACTTTGAGTAAATTTGGGACAATTTTTGATGAAGGGATATTTTTGGGCTATTCATCTAAACGAAAAGATTATAAGTGCTACTATAAAATATTATAGAAGATAGTTGAAAGTATAAATGCTAGAGTGGATGAAGACTATACTCAACTATCACACAATAGTGACATGTATTCAAAATCCCTTGTTTATGAAGAAAAAGAAGAATCTGCTTGAAAGAAGAGTCACAAGAGGAAACTGATTCTATGAAGAAGAGAAACCATAAACTACTCCAAAAGCTCTACCCAAATTTGTCAAAAGAGATTATTCTAAGAAGCAATTCTTTCTTGGAATCAAAGTTGATGGTTGTTGGTATTCGTTGTCATTGATGTCAACACTTGTGGAGATTGTTGTACATATGTTTTTCATTGCTTTCCATTGATATCAACACTTATATTGGGCTGTCATTAATGTATGATTATGTGCTAATAGTGATTCTATTGATGTTCATGGTTGGATGCCATGCCTTATTTGATGACAATTAAAGTTGTATTGATTATGGTTGTTGTCAACAAAAATTATATCATGATGATATATTATGATGAGGATTAGAAGCATTAAGATGAGTATTAGAAGTAATTCTAAGTTTGGAGAGATGTTTTCAATGGTCTCTAGTATGTTGTATGCTCTCTCCTAATGTTCTCGAGGAAGTATATGTTGTTCCAATTAAATTGTGGTCTTCATAGTATGGCAAAAGTTTCTACTACAAGAAGTTGCTTTGAATATTGTTTGGGAGAATGCTTTGCATTCCTCTTCCTTTGAAGATATGGTCTTGTAATTTAGGATTTAGTTTTTATGTTCCATGGATATTGCACTCCTATCTTTTCAGGTGACCAGTGTTTTCGAGGAGATTTCTAGTTGAATTACAACGAGTTGGCAATTTTTTTGCTTGTTAAGACTAGTTCAAAAAATGCTCCACATTTATCCGCATTGATGTTTCCTCTTGTGTGGCTTGGTGAATTTCTTCTTAGTGTTTCTACAGTGTCTTAGTTCAACTTTCATGTGACTAGTGTTTAATGCAAGGGTAAACCCACAAAAGTGGTTTACAATTCGAGTGAGGAAGGAAAAGTTGCAAAAACCATCCCATGCAAAATATTTTGGTTTTTGGGGTTCAAATGAACCCTTTGATTTGAATGAACCAAAAGAGGGTTTGAATGAAGGGTATATGTAGAACCATGATGGGCCAAAAAGTGGCAATATGATGGGTAATGTGATTGATGAATTCTTTTTTACACAAAATTGATGAAACGAAAAGGGTTTTTAAAGGAGATTCTCAGCTTTCCAACAATATAAATTATGCTTTACTTTGAATTTAATAAATAAATTTTTATTCATTTTCTATTTGAATTATGACTAAAGTAGTGATTGATATGTTGATTGAAAAACATCTATAGCTTTCAAATGGTATCACATTTTTTAATCCGAAACATGCGTCACATTTTATGCTTCACATACTATAGGATTAAAACATAAATAAATTGAATTTCATGAAGTTTTGACCAAGTTAAGGTGGTTAGACATATGATTTTTTATATTTTTTAAAAGTTATAATAATAAATTCATAATTAATTATTTACTTGGAAAGAAATTACAAAAAAAATGGATCACATGGGGACATGAGTCTTCTACTTATATCTAAAATATTATAAAAAAATATTATCATTTTATTGTGGTTATAGTGGTCAAACAGACACCTACTTCTTATTTTTTCCTTGAAATTTAAGTATTGCTGCATTGAAATTTCAATTTTTCACCAAATAGATTTTTTCTCTTTTTAAATAAAACTAGTAGTTTAGAAACTACATTCAATTTTCTACAGGTTCTATTATTACATATTTTTAAAATAATATAGATAACTTATTCAAATTTTTACGTCAAGTGGCCTAACTCTATTTTTTTTGAATTTTCTGCTAGTTAAGGGCTTATTTTTTTTATGATGATCCTGCGCATACCCTGAACCCTGGTTCAACTTAACCAATTAAATGCAAGGTCCCACCATTCGTGCCAAAAAATACATAGAATTTTTTTTTGAAAGGGGGTTCAAATGAACCCTAGTTTGACCAAACCCCTAGGGGTTTGCTCAAACCCCCCTAGCTCACTTGAAGCCCCCTTTTCCCACCTCGCACTTTGGCACCAAAAAAAGTCTAGAATTTTACACTTTGAAGCTTAGGTTGAGGATGAAAATGGAGAAGACTTCACAAACCCAACTGGATTATGGTAGTCCTTGGAACGAGCTATCCAACGAATATAATTTTAATATGTTTTAGTTTTATTATGTATTTGTTTTTTTAGTTTTATTAAACATAGGCTTTCACCCAAAATCAAGCTCTCTATTTTGCGCATGTGGAAAAATAGCAGATTATCAAAAAAAAAATTGAAAAATATGAATGCATTAGATATTGGAGTCCTTGATCCAATAGAAAAAATAAATTGAATTTCAATACATACAAAAAATGTTATGCATTATATGGTCCACCTATGTCTGAATTGTAATTGGTTTGGCTTTGAAACTTGATTAAGGAAAAATATTCTATAAAACACTACCAAACCAATTGGAAGCACTAGATATCATAGTTACAAATCTAAATTCAAAAAAATTAGAAGTTTATCCTTCATGGAAAAAAATTTATGCGTTATACAGTGAGAGTCACTCCTTAAAAATGTTGTTTACTAAATTTTTTTTTTTTGAAGATGGAAAATGAATTGTAATCTAATTCCAAAATTTTTGAAAAAAATATATTTAGAATTTACAAGCAGAATGTCACAAACCACTAGTTTGCATCATCTTCAAATTCCTCACGGTTTAGCCACTATAGGTGCCTAAAAGTGAAGATTTAGTTAGAAAAAATATTTCAGTGTTGAATTTGGCCAAAAATTGTAAACCAGTATTGTGGGATCACCTGCAAGTTGGTTTGTTAATGTTTTATCTCTTGGTTGTCTTATGGGATTCTAAGTTTAAGTGTCCTATTTCTATTTAGTTTGTGGTGGTTTTTTGTGGCATGACAGTGTGAAAGAAGTATATGGAAGTGTTTATTGCTATTCCTAAAATGTCCCTTTGTGGTTTTCACATCAATGGCTGATCTCTTTGGTACTGCATATTGTTTTGAGTTTCTTTTTTAGAAATCTATGGATGTCTACCTAAAATAGCTTGTTATCTTTCTTGTGTTATGTGCTTGGGGGTCAGTGCCAACATATGAAGTTGTGTTAAGATGTATTTGATTCTTGACCTATCTTGTTTAAAACTGCATGAAGTAAATTTAGTTGAAAGTATATTTTTGGGTCAATTGGTAATGTGCTACACATTTCATCTATGTATTTCCTTGTTGTTGACTTGGTATTTTGTGCACCATCGTGTGTATTTTTTTGGATCACATTGAAAGTTGTAATATGTTTTTACTTCTCTTTATCTCTTGAATAGGACTGCATTATGTTTTTGTGGTTGACATGTTGGAATCATTGTTTATCTTTTGTTTTGGCCAACCTAATTAATGTTTTGAGATCTTGAAGAGGATATAAATGGAATAATGAATCAGTTGAAATATGGGTGAGAGTGTGGTCATGTTTGAGTATGGATTTATCTAGTGAGTTGTGAAAAGAATTCATATGGACTTTAATGCCTCAGTTCACAAAGTGTATTGTTGACATATGTCATAATTCTAAATCTTCATGTATCCTGCTATCAGATAGTGAGTCTCTTTAGCAAGTCCTTGTATTTTGTATCTTGCCCTGGGGTTGTGTTCCTTAGTTTGCATGTCCTTTTTATATTTCCCTAAGGTTGTGTATCTTAGCTTGTAAGTCTTTTAGGGAGTAGTTTGCTTCCTTAGGAAGTGAGCCCTAAAAGAAATTGTAATCTTTTAAAGCAGTGAGCCTCCTATATTGTGATATTTCTCACTGTAGTTTTTCCCTTCTTGGGTTTTCCACATAAATATGGTGTTATCCTATGCATGTGTGTCCATTGGTTTATCTTTCATTTCTACTAATTTTATAAAGTATTATTGATGTATTTATAAGTTGTCGATCCTATTAAAGGTCTCAATTTGCATATTGTTCAAGGGTTTAAGCTTTTTGAAAATACTAATTCACCCCCCTCTTAGTATCCAAGTGTGCTCAACAATTATTAATAGAGCCAATTTTATTTGAAGAAGATGAACTGCTTGAGGAAATATTTGATATGGAACACAATTGATCCTACAAGGGTCCTAGGTTTGATGGAACAAATTACACATTTTGTAAACTAAGAATGGAAGGCCATCTAAATTCTCTTAGGTTTGGTGTTTGAAAATCTATCAAGGAATTTTACATTGCTCCTGTTGCTCCTCCAAAATATCCATTTGAGATTAGGTTGTATGAGAATGATTTTAAGGAAAAGAATGTTATCTTACATGTGGGTTAGTTTATTTAGAACTTTTGAAGGTGGTGAATTGTTGTTTTGGTAAGGATGTTTGAAAAAAGATAAGTAGCATTTATGAAGGAGATAATAAAGTGAAGCAAGTTAAGATACAAAAATTCAAGAGCATATTTGAGACCCTAAGCATGACTAAGGATAGATTTATTTCTAGTTACATGCTTTAGGTGGATGAAGTAGTTAATGGCATTAGAGGTCTTGGTAGAGAAGTGAAGGAAGATGAGATTGTGAAGAAGGTTCTAAGATTTCTCCCAAAATATTATAGTCATAAGGTATTCCACCCAAGAGGAATGAGCCTACAACTGGAAAAGAGGAATCCGCAACCCCAAAAACAAAGAAGATTCCCTTACAAAATTCAATACTGGATATATTACTTGATTCCACAAAAAAAGGGGTATAAGAAGGCTTTTTATGAATATAGCTGATGGTTGTAGGGATGCCATTATTCCTATCTTAGGGAGGGAGCTATTTTAGTATTTCTATGACAAGAGGGGTAGTAAAAATCATCTCAAACTCATGGACATTAGATCTAGCCAAGTTAATTATCCCTAATGTCTTCATAGATGTGGATTTCATTAAAATAATAGCACATAACTACCATCCTTCTACTAAGTCTGTAAGGATGCTAGATGGTTCACCATTAGTAGTGTTGACAAAAGCAACAATAATTGAGTGTTTTAATCTAAACAAATAGACCCTTACTAAAATTGACTTGTAGAAAGTTGAGGAGGAGTATAAAAAATTAAGGAAAACATACATAAGTGATGAACTCCCCATATACATGAAAAGGGGTGTTAATAATAATGTGATACCCATCTCCCCCTCTGCCATTGAGCCATTTATTGTAGGGGATTTTCAACTTGATTTCAAGAGAACCAATTTTTCTCTATGTAAAGTACTTGAGATAGATGCATAAGAATATATGCCAATTGGATTGATGATGATGGCCACAAGAGTCCAAAATTCTGAAACAAACACTGAAGATGGGGTGATCCCATAATAGTGGTTTACAATTTCTGGCCAAACTGGACATTGGAATTTTTATTTTTAACTAAATCTTCACATTCAGACACCTATAGCGGCTAAACCGTGAGGAATTTGAAGATGATGAAAACTAGAGTCTCATCACATTTTGTCTGTAGATTCTAAAAACCTTTTTTCAAATTTTTTGGAATCAAATTGCACTTCTTTTCCATCTCCCACAAAAAGCTGGTTTTCAAAAACATCATTTTTAAAAGTGACACACACCATATAACGCATAACTTTTTTTCCATGAAGGATAAAATTCTAATTCTTTAAAATTTAGATTTGTAACTCTTATATCTAGTGCTTGCACTTGGTTAGATAGTATTTTATTGAATATTTGTTCTTTAATCAAGTTTCAAATTCAAACTAATGACAATTCAGACATAGTGCGACTGTATAATGCGCAACTTTTTTTGTATATATCGAAATTCAATTATTTTCTTTTTGTTGGATCAAGGACTTCAATATCTGGTGCACTCATATTTTTCAATTTTTTTTTGATAATTTGCTATTTTTCCACATGTGCAGAATAGAGACCTTCATTTTTGATGAAAAACCTATGTTTAATAAAACCAAAACATATTAAAATTATATTCACTGGATAGCTCGTTTCAAGGACTACCTGACTCCAATTGGGTTTGTGAAGATTACCCAATTTTCATCCTCAACCTGAGTGTCAAAGTGTAAAAAATTAGGTTTTTTGTGTGAACAAAGTCAAAAATTAGGGAAAAGGGGGGTTCTAGCGAACCCCCAGTGGTTCTAGCGAACCAGGGTTCATTCAAACCCTGGTTCATTTGAACCCCCTCAATATGCATTTTCCCTTTTGTTTTTTTTGGGGGGAAATGTGGGCCCCATGATTGATGGGTTCGGTTGAACCCTAGTTCGGTCGAACCCCTAAAACCAATTTTTTTCCATGGGGACATTTTTTCTTAGTTTTCCTTCCTCCATCAAATTGTAAACCACTATTGTGGCTTCACCTGATGATTTTACTTCGTACATTGAGAAGGCATTTCATGAAGGATTCTTACAAGTGAAGGAAGATAGAGCCCCTATAAATTTTAGACAATATTTTTTTGCTGTCATTTAATATTGTACCAAAACAAAGATCTACAGACTAAAAGAATATGCTTGGGAAAATTTGACCAACTAGGAAATATGATACCTGTACAATGTTGGTGTTATATTTGGGATAGTAGGTGCAAGAACTACAACTATGTAGTATTTCATGATGATTTTGTAAAAAAAATTATGATTGTTCTTGGCCACCCATAACCAAGGTTACACACATCCATGCTATAATTGTTGAGACCTTTAGCATTGAAGCTAGAACAAGGCCATACCCACAACTTTGGTGATTGGTTCTTCTTGCCAGATGTCACAATAAGAATAATATTTGGATGTCCATAGGATCCACATATATTGCCTAAATTTGTTTCCCTTTGACTAGCCTTCTTAGAGTTTATCTGGCAAATGTTATGGATAGAGAAGGAAGTTATGCATAAATAGAAAAAGGGCACATCCCTACCTAATTTGACAATGCATGGAGAATTTTCTATTGGATGTGATACTCTTGAGGAATTGCAAAATTATCTTAAAAAAAGGTACTCTCTGAGTTCTAGAAAAGAAAGGGTCTTTGACTTTGAGGGTCACATGATCTTTGTAAGATAAACCATCCTTACAAAGATCAGGATCACCCATCAAGTTGATTATGAGGAAGATGTAATAAAAAACTACTTTACTTTCCAAGAGGTATTCCAAAGAAATAGAAAATGGGAAATATTAATGAATTTGGAAGAGGAAAAGAAGAAGACAAACATTGACTTCCTGGGATTTCATGTAGATGAAACATATCCTCTTAAGAGGATCAATTTGATGATTGATAACTTTGATAAACTATATGGTAAATCCACATCAAAAATAGAAAAGCCCACCAAACTACCTCCTAAAAGGTCAAGTGGAATTGTAAATTTTGAGCCTCCTCCAGACACTTCTTCAATTCATGATGGTCCTCCTCAATCACCTCCAAAACAACCACTCCCCAAGAAGTAAAAAACAAAGGAGCTATATCCACTGGTTTCATATGCAATGAGTGAAGAAGTTGGAGATATAGAAGAAGTGGCAAGTGTATTGAGACACTTAAAATATGATATTGAAGTAGATCAATCAATCCATGAGATTAAAGATCATAAGCTAGAGGCTATAATTGATATCTATGTGTAGGTGGAAAGTAAAATGCATGATGATGAGAGGATAATTGCAGCTCTCAGATTTGTAGAAGATGATGAATTCATTAAAACTCATGAGTTTAAGGATTTTTAGATTATAATGAAAATGAAAGAGTTTGAAGAAATAATAGAGATAAATAAGATGGGTGTTGAGGAATCTCAACATGATGAGATTGTGGCCAAAGCTTTCAATGAGGCTGATGTTAGTCCAGAGGAGGCTAGGGAGACTATTTTAAAAAGTGATATTGATGCAGGAGCATCCAGTGGTGTAAGGACAATCTTGCATCACCCAAAAAATAGTTAATTTTCAAGTTTCTTAGTTTTTAAATGTTTTTATATTTTTGGATACCCTTTTCGTTATAATGAAATTCCCAATTTATGGTTCTTCATTTCAGTTCCTGGGTTGAAAGATATTGCAGTTTTAGTTTCCCAGATTTGCACCTGAAAATCTTTCGAGTGGGATTTGAGGCACTTAGAGCTTCTGGAATGGCCCTGAAACTTGCCAAAATTGGCGTAGAAAATTTTGAGTGTGTTCTTGACTTCGAGACATTTCCAACGGTTTGAACGGTTCGCGAATCGGAGTCCTGGATCAAAAGTTATGATCCCACGAAGTTGGCGCACTTTCTAGAAGATACCATTGCGAATGCTCTTTTGAAATTTGAACTTCATGTTGTAAATTTTTGGCGCCAAACCACCTAAACTCAAATTGAATGTTGTTTTGGCTCCAAACAAATGAGGAGCTCTATTTATGGGCGGGTTTTCTAAATTTTGGGTAACTTTTTGGGGGACAAGCTCGCATATTGCGAAAGGGTTATTCTGTAGCATTCTGTAGCTTGCATGTGTTGTAGAACTTGGGGATTTGAGATCCTTTGCATGTAAGAAGTTCCATTTTCTAAATAATAAAATTATTCTCTAGTTTGTGGGTTATTTTCTGTGTCTCGGGTTTGTGCCCTCATCAAGTGGTATTAGAGCAGGTTTTCTTGAGTGCGTGGACAGATCGCCGATCGTGAGGTAGTTCACACCAGGACCGTGGTTGTGGGTCGAGATCAAGAAAGATGCCTCCAAGAGTGATACCTGGTAGGCGTGGTGGTGCCAGAGGTGGTCGAGGCGACAGAGATGCTGGTGGAAGAGATGCACTGGTAGCGCTCCAAAGATAGGTTGATGCGTTACAAGAGCAGTTGAGAAGAGGGTTAAACCTGAGGGGGGAAAGTGAGGATGAAGGAGAGGAAGAAGGTTCAGATGTAGAAGAGGAAGAAGAAGCAATTGATCAAGATCAAAT
>VDFB02083108.1:0-16857 GCA_007258455.2 Sequoia sempervirens
ATATAAGAATCCCGAAATTTAATCAACACGGATTTAGAACATCAAATAAATAAATACGATTTTATACAGGCATTATAAAATTCGATCATCATACTTATTTCTGGAAATATAACATGAAGAGTTTAGATCTTATATAGGCGATGATGATGCTTTATAGCAATCATCGCTTATATCTGACCTAAGCTACAATTCATCAACACTCCCTCTTAGCTAGGGAAGATATTTCAAATCACATAAGTGGAGATATCACCTTTACACATGATATCGAAGATATGATATGTTTTCTAAAAGTTTGTCAAGTCACATGACATTCTTCATAACACATCTTCATTATGGTATGTGCACTGACATCACGTCACATGATGTCTACCATAATTCATGGCATATCCATCGATATAAATATCCAC
Source organism: Sequoia sempervirens (assembly GCA_007258455.2). Classification (NCBI taxonomy): domain Eukaryota; kingdom Viridiplantae; phylum Streptophyta; class Pinopsida; order Cupressales; family Cupressaceae; genus Sequoia; species Sequoia sempervirens. Next base: position 408 of record VDFB02083108.1, read on the forward strand.
CATGATTATCTCTTAAGGATTACAATGATCTTCAGATGATATCAAGTCCCATGATATCCATCATCAAAGTGTCCAAGAGATACTATCATGACATGTCCACAGATATCAAGTCACATGATATCTATCATGATAGTTTATCATTGTAGAGTCGTCACTTTACAATGTTAAGTACAAGTGTTCATTATTAGAAAGATCGTCACCTTTCAATAATGTACACATGGGGAGTAGGCCCATAAAGTCATGGAGTCACACACATGACAAAAGAGTTTACACATTAAACATCTTTATATATTAGTACAATTTGATAAACAATTTGAATTTCAAACATAAATAACAAATTACATTTCAACCATACCAAGTTTCTTCCTGAAGTGCTCCACCTTGATTCGTGAGAGAGGCTTGGTGAGAATGTCTGCAGTTTGATCATTTGTACTAATATACTCCAACTGAATTACTTTTCTTTCCACCATATCTCTTACATAATGATAGGGGATCTCAATGTGCTTAGATCTATCATGAAAGATAGGATTTACAGAGAGTTTGATACAACTTTGATTATCACAGTGAATAATTGTAGGATTCAAGGGCTCACCAAAGAGTCCCACAAGCAATTTACGAAGCCAAACTGCTTCTCTTGCTCCCATTGAGGCTGCAATGTATTCGGCTTCTGTTGAACTCTATGCAACTGAAGATTGTTTTCTGCAAATCCAGGAGATCATAGCTGATCCTAAACTGAAGCAACATCTTGATGTGCTTTTCCGATCAGTTATACTTCCATCCCAATCTGAATCAGAGTATCCATGTAGACCTAGTTGAACTTTCTTGTAAAGAAGACCATATCCAATAGTGCCTTGAAGATATCTCAAAATATGTTTCACGACCATTAAGTGAATTTCGCTTTGGCTCACATGAGCTGGTGAGCATTCCTTGCCAGCAATCATGGAGGTCTAGTGTTAGCTTGAGATACATCAGGATCAATCATGTCTGGCCGTAAAGGGTTGGATGCACACACTTGGATTACCTCGCTTCTTTGATTTGTGAAGGGTTGGTTTCCATGGGTAGACATCAGTCACAGTCCAACATTCAAATTTCTTGGAATGTCAATAGTATACTTCCTTGGTTTTAGTATGAAATTGCCTACGGTTTACGCCATACTTCTAAACCTAGGAAGTAGTGAAAATAACAAGTCTTTCATGGCATCCGATTCAGAAGTTAGATCACCTTGCTTCCCCTTCCAGGCATGGAGGTGATCTTCTCTTATTATCGTAGTCATCAACATATAAAATAATTATTATATCACCTTTGATTACCTTGAAGTAGAATTGAGTGGCCTCATTTTGGAAAATCCTAATCCCAGAATGGTATGAATTCTTTCATACCGGACCACAGGAACTGTTTAAGTCCATAAGAGCTTTCTTGATGCATACATGTGAGTAGGTTTTGTAGCATCTGAAACCGAGGCTGTTCGATAGACTTCCTCTTCAATAGTTCCATTCGAGGAAGGCGATTTTCACATCCATTTGATGGATCTTCAGTAACTAGGCTGCTTGCTGTCTTCTTCTCTCAGTGTATACTTGGGCAATAAGTACAAATGTTTCTTAAGTAATCAATGCCTTCCTTTTGAGAAAAATCTCTTGCCACAAAACGTGCTTTATGTTTTTCTATACTGCCATCAGCAGCATGCTTGATTTTGAAGAGCCATTTGGAAGAGACAACAGATTTCTCTTTTGGCCTAGGCACTATATCCCATACATCATTCTTTAGAATAGACTGATATTCCTCTGTCATTGCATCCTTCCATGCGTGATGTCGGAAAGCTTCTGCTTTCTTGTCGATTCGAGTTTAAGATGTTGTTTATTAGAGCAACATAGCCAGAGAAACATTTGGGTCTTTTACTCTCCCTGAACGTTCCTTTGGGTGATGCATGAACCTCAGCTTCTTTAAGCATCTTCCTGGCCCAAAGTGGTCTCTTTTTGTCATTTGAATTTTCACTTGATGGAAGTTCGTGTGACATTTCCTCGGAATGCTCCCTCTAAAACTCAGAATCAGGTTCTATCTCAGGTTCTCTAGGGGGAAAAGTTTCTATCTCAGAGGAGTTTCTTGCCCTATTGAATGCAATGTCTTCTTCAAAGATGACATCTCGACTCAACTCAATTTGATTTTGCCCAGGAATGTAAATCCTGTACGCTTTGGAATTTTCACTATAGCCCATAAACACCCCCTTCTTTCTGGAAGGTTCTAGTTTGAATCTTTTCTCTTTAGGTACATGAATATAGACAGGACAGCCAAAGATCCTAAAATGACTGATGTCAGGTTTTACGCCGGTAAAGGCTTCTTTAGGAGTTTTGTTATCAAGATAGGAATGAGAACATCTATTTTGAATATAGACAGCAGTCCTAGATGCTTTTGCGCAGAAAGAAGTATCAATGTTTTGGTCAAGTAGCATTGCTTTAGCAGCTTCTACAATGGTTCTGTTTTTCCTTTCAGCAACCCCATTTTGTTGGGGATTGTAGGCAACTATGAACTCCCTCTTAATTCCAGCTTCTAGGCAAAATAACTTTAAAATCTCAGAGGTGTATTCTTTCCCATTGTCTGTCCTTAAGGTTTTTATTTTCTTTCTGGAGAAATTTTCAAAAAGGGCTTTGAACTCTTTGAACTTTTTGAGGATTTCTATTGATTCTTTACACTTAAGGAAATATATCCAGGTTTTCCTAGAGAAGTCATCTACAAATATGACATAGTAAAGAAATCCTGCCTTAGAGGGTACAGACATGGGTCCACATAAGTCTGAGTGAACCAGTTCTAACACATTAAGAGTTTTGCTCAAACTAGAGGGAAAGGATCCCTTTGAATTCTTTCCTAAGGCACAACCTTTGCAAGTTCCTTCATGAGATGGTTTTAACTTAGGTAAGCCTGTTACAAGTTTTTCCACAGAAGGTAGGGCACGGAAATGAAGGTGACCTAATCTTCTATGCCAAATCTCATTCGAATCAAAGGTGTCAAGGGTAAGGGCTTGATTAACTTCAGTGCATAGTTTATAAAGGTACCCTTGTCTTACGCCTATGGTAAGGGCTTTCTTGAAAGATGAGTTTTTAGGCCAAGCAAGAACTTTTCCAGCTATAAAGGTAACTCTATAACCATTGTCTTCAAGGGCAAAGATGGATATAAGATTCCTCTTTATTCCAGGTACAAGCAAGACTTCAGTGAGTTGAAGAGAAAGCCCAGATTTCAACTTGATGGAGCAAGTTCCAACCCCTCTTACAGGGTGTGTTGAATCATCCCCGATGGTTACTTCTTCATCAATCCTTTCGGTCAAAGTATCTAAGTGTTCTCTGAATCCCGTGATATGTCTAGAGGCACCACTGTCAATCACCCAGTTGAGAGTGAGTTCGGATACTTGACTAGATAGGGCTGAATAGAACACAAAGTTCTCAGGTTCATGATCTGAATTTCACTTTCCTACTTTAGCAAAGGAAGTTTGTTGTTTAGTCCTATCAGGGCACTTCATTGCATAGTGACCATATTGATCACATCTAAAGCATTGTACTTGAGAAATATCTTTCTTCTTATGAGATCCCTTTCCATTGGAATTTCTCTTTCTTTTGGAAGACCCTTTCTTGAAGGATTTTTTCTTACTCTGTTTATTAGATGAGGAGTTGAGTGCAAGAATGTCTTCATCTATGTTCTTTTGTTTATTCTCTTTAGAGGAGAGTCTGGATTCTTCTTGAAGATAGTCATATCTTAGCCTATCAAACTTAGGGAGTTTAGATCTTGCACTTACACCTTGAACAAAAGACTCCCAAGAGTTTGGAAGACCTCCTAGAGCAATCAGAGTTAACTCTTTGCTGTCAATCTGATATCCAATGGTGGATAATTGATCCCTCAGTTCAATAATCCTCATGAAGTATGCATTAATGGACTCTCCTTTGTTTATTTGAACATTGTTGATTTTCCTTTTCAAAGCAAGAGTCCTACAGGTGTTGTAGATCTCATACGTCCTCTCAAGAGATTTGAACATGTGGTAGGCAGTTTCATGTTTAGCTAGGATGGGCACTATGTGATCCCTAACTGCATCTACTAGGATTCTCATGGCCTTTTCATTGTTTTCTGTCCATTGAGTTTTCTTAGATTCAGACTTTGGTTCCTCCAAATTTTCTCTCACAAGTGAGTCTAGCTTATTCTCTCTAAGGATCATCATGATTCTAAATTTCCATGATGTGAAATTGTCTGCTCCTGCAAGGCGATCTTCAAATCTGATCACATTTGACATTATGAAGAATGTGAGTAAATTCGATTCTGGAAAATACAAATTTCCTTGAGCAGATTGATATTTAGATTTGATTAGGATTCACACCGCCTAGCTCTGATACCATGTAAATGTAATCAAATCTGCAACAGGATGGGATCCTAATACTAAGAATAAACTAAGGAGGTCTGAGATTCTGAAAAATAAATTCTAAGACAAATGCGAATTTCTGAGTTCTTCCTTTTATTGCAAAATGTATTGAATGCAGAACATTAATTATTTCGATGTCTGCATATTATGATTTGGAATCACCTTTTATATGTTAAGAGACCTGCCTCCAAGGGATGTGTCTCTTGAGAGGACGTGTCTCCACATGTGGAGACACGTCCGCTCAAGGGACGTGTCCCTTAGGGCGCGGGTCCCTCTCACAGCCAATGATGACTCGGTTTAAACATTCATCGCTTAATACAAGAATGAAAAACCCTTACGCATGGCGGATGAATATAAGAATCCCGAAATTTAATCAATGCGGATTCAAAACATCAAATAAATAAATACGATTTTATACAGGCATTATAAAATTCGATCATCATACTTATTACTGGAAATATAACATGAAGAGTTTAGATCTTATATAGGCGATGATGATGCTTTATAGCAATCATCGCTTATATCTGACCTAAGCTACAATTCATCAACATAACCCATGACAATAACTGTAGCATGTTTTGAACATCACAAGGGGTTGCAGCATGGAGAGTTTCAGCTAGCAGCATAAGTTGTAAATGCAAATGATCACCATTAAGAATCATGGCAAGGACACCAAGGAAACTCTAATCCTCATTACAAGGTTAAAAGTGTGATAGCACCATCACCTCCTATCGTGGAGCATCACCTTGGGGTATGGATAGGCTGTTGTGAGGGAATCTTTTTCTATTCACTTCAACACAGAGGTTCCAGTCAGAGAAGAAATTCTTCTAAGTTTCATAAGTAAGATTTTGTGGTACCAAAAGCTCTCTAAGAGTAAAGCTCACCCTTAAGGGGAAAGGCACTTCAGCATTTTGCAAGGCCAAAAACTATAATTATATGGCATAAAAAGTTGAATATGTTTACATATTCACATTCATCTCAAAAAATTAAGCAATTTCAAAATGAAACAGCACCTCATTTCAATTTTGTGTGCAAAAGTTATGGCTTTCAAAAGATGAAGAATAAAACTGTCAATAGTGGCAACTTTGAAATTGTCATTGGTGGTTTCAAGATGTGATGCTCCCTCAGTTTGCTTATGCTCAGAGAGCATTTTGGATTTCATTTGGACTATATGATGTTGCTTTGTTGACTCTCTGTTACTGTTTGTTAGACATTATACTCTGTCGGATTCTATTCAGACGTGGTGATAATTTGATGAGTAGATGTTAAGACTATTTGATATTATTATGATGCTTAGCTTAGTGAACTTGATGATATTATGATGTTTGGTTTAGCGATGTTAATGGCATTGTGATATTGGATGTCTTTTATTTATGTAATGTTTTGCAGATTCGTTAACTGTTAATTTGAATATGATGGATAGTATGTTACTAAGGATGTAAGCGTTCATGTGTTGATACTAGTTGTTATGTGTCAATGAGGGGGACAGTGTCGCATCACTTGCTTGCAAGCGCCCTGCAACTCTGTGATTTCCCCATCACGGTGTGACTGGTGATTTCTATATGTACATGCTCGACACTTCATTTTACTACAGGCTGCAGGTACGGGGCATCAACTCCACCTGTTTATTAGGTCTGAGCGTGTCAGAGCCCAATGGAGCTGTTGTTTCGGAGGTTGCACTAGGTCCCCCACTTCGAGCCATTGTCCTTCTCAAGGACGAATCTTTGTTGTCGCTCCCCGTCAGTAAGTCTGTTGGTGTCGTCTCGTTTACTTGTGGTCGTTTAACCTTCGTCATGCTTTCATTTGTTATGTGTTGGCTGATTTGGAGTCTTGTGCTTGGTTGTTTATTTTATTTTATTTTAATGTCAAATTTGAAAGCTTGGAAAATGAAATTAAAGCTAGATTAAATTTAAAGAATTAACATAAAAGTGAATATGGTATTTGATTTTAATAAATTACGTTAAGAGAGTTATTTTTATAAATAGAAAATTTAAATGAAATATAGATATATAGTTATATAAAGTATATTCCTATTACAGTGGCATAAACAACCTTAATATGCCTTTTGTGTTAATGAATGATAGCGTCAGTCAGATATGAAGGACGATTGCTGCAAGCATCATTGTCATTCGTATTTGATTCGAGTTTATCTTCATATCTCTGGAAATCATTTCAATCGAATTTGTGAGAATTAATATAAAATCCGAATTATATTTGATGTTATATTTTGAATCGGAGTTTATATTTTCATCCGCCACTTAGTATATATGTGTTATACTAATCAAATCTTTAAACTATGTAGATCTTAAACTCGAGCTTTGAAGAAACACGTCCCATGAGTGGACGTGTCTCCACAAGTGGAGACACGTCCTCTCATGAGACGTGTCTCTTAGAAGACAGGGTCTCATCACATATTTATGGCGGAACCTTTCTAGATATGCAGACATAGAAAATCGAATAATGTTTAGCATTCAGCACATTAAATATTAATAAATCTGGAAGTCGCAAAACTCTGTCTTAGGATCTTGATAGAAGTCTAGAATCTGAGAATACAGTTTGAACCCTTAGTCTCTAATTCTTGTCAGTAGATTTGTTTACATTTACATTTTGAAATAATAAATTAATAATTAAAAGGAGATATAGTGTGCAAGTTTAATGAAAAGCAAAATTTAATTAAAAAAAAAAAAAATTTGAAAAGGAATGAAAATTTGAGAGTGAAGGAATAAAATTAGTTACGAGAATTTAATAAGAGTGGTGTTAACTGCACAAGGGCAGTTGCTTTATTGTACAAGAAAGATTATTGCATTTGTTGGCGTTTAAATTCGCACCTCTGGAATGCGGATTTGAAAACGGACAGCTATGCACAGATAAACTGCTCTTCAAATTAGGAGGGGAAGCTCCCTCTTGCTGATGGTGTTTGAAAGAAAGTAAACTAGAACTAAGTTGCCTATCTTTTTGATCAACTTAGAGCACAAGGTTTATTAGACACAAACGCCGCAGTTGAGATTTTCTGAAATCAAGTTCAACTTCGATAACTTAAATAAAGAGCGTTCCTAGCCTCTCCAAGTAATAAGCGAGCAAGAGAAGTTAGAAATTAACAAGGTGGATTCTACGAAAAATGCTTCAATAATCTCTCTTTCAGCGAACACCTACACACTTCCTTTGCCAGAGCTGCAAAATAAGATCATAAAAGTAGAACAACGTGTGATCTGAGATTTTAGACCAAGGCAAAAGGAGTTCATGATTTTATTACTCAAATCTCTAAAACAAAACTCCCTTCTAACATGCCTTGAATAAGGAATTGCAGCTAAGGAGGCTTGCAAGCTTATTCTTAACACAATAGAAAACAGCAATCTTACTAACTCCTTGTTGGCTAAAGAGGCTCAACAATTTGCTTATCACAACACAAATGAACAATACTTGAGCAACAAATAGAAGGCACAATAGGCTCAGCGTTTTGTTCTCACTAGCACGGTTTAACTAAGTGAACTGAAACTGAATAACAATTTGCTGCAATTCAGGCTCGCAATTTGCTATGACAATAAACGTTAAAGAAACTAAATGAGCAAAGGCTCTTATTTATAGAGAAGCAAAGGAGTAGGGAAACCTAAAATCTCCTTGCTTTCACAATCTAGGGCTTGCTCAGCAAGCAAGCTTTATTACTAAATCTAGAAAGAAGAAACCCTAAAAAGTAGAAAAAGCGGGAACTGCCAACTATTACATCTTATCTTCTTTTTATCCTCAAAGAATGGATAAGGATTATTCCAAGAATAGAAAGAAAGCGGAAAAGAAAGCTTCTAGAAGAAAGGCTAAAGCTTCGATCCACATCCATGAAATTAGGAATTATTAATCAGTTTGATTTGCATCTATACCATCAACAATAAAAGAAACACAGCTTTTCAAGAATATGTGACATCACCACCAATATAGATCCTCAGAAATTTTTCAACCTCATTAGCCTTTATCAGAACTTTCTTTGACATCATGAAATATGGCCTATCCTTCATGGCTGGACTGCAATTGTAGAACAACTTTCTGGCCCCGAACTTGCACTTCCTCATGATATGGGGTATGGCATAAAACATCCAAGGTTGGAACTTGGTGGCATCTTCTGAGCCAGTGACCCTGTTGAGCAAAGTGATGATGATGGCAACCTCGTCCTTGAACTCTCCTCGCCCGACATTCTTGGGCAATGTCTTATGTTTTTCTTTCATCCATCTCTGTGCGATCTTCTTGCTATATTTATCTTTATGCATATTCCACATCCTTTCACATTCATCCCTTGAAAGAGTTACGCTTTCAGGCCATGGGGGAATGGAAAAACACCTTTCGACCATATCAGGCTTTAGACTGCAAATCAATCTACCGTCTGCTGACTGGATCTCCCTAGTAGCCGGGTTATAATGCTTAATGCAAGCGATTACGAACTCAAGGCTCTGAACTGATATAGGAATAGACGCTACTGCGAGGAGTCCAGAATGTCCTAGGTTCTTGATTGAAATGTTGCCTGCTCTTTCCAAGGCATGTAGATCGAACACCGGCTTGATATGATGCAGAAGTCGTTTCGGAATTTGTTTTGATATAATTGTGAAGAAGGCTGATTTGAACAGAAAACATTAAGTGTACTCCATTCCAGAAAACTCGAAGAATGACTATAAACTCGCCTTGGTTTAGACAAGTCTTGAACAATTTCTATTTTTAGAATGCTGATTTTGTACTCCAACGGACAAATTTTTTTGAGCAATTTTTCTGAGATATGGGTTTTGTTCAAAATGTCGATACAAGACAACCCAGATCGTCTGTTTTTGAAGACTTTAATTTGGCACGAAAAGCGACAAACCTAATTTCTTCAATTTTCACAAAAATTTTGCAGCATCTGGGTTTTGTTCGAGAATATGATTAGAAATGGACCCAAATGATTTAGATTTGCAAAACCACGATGTTTGATGAAACGCTGACCAACCTAAGTTTTGAAAAAAAAAGCTGCACAATATGGGTTTCTTGAGAGGCGAGTTGGCAAGGTTGAGATGGTTAAGAAATTTGAATGCTTGAGTTTTTTGACATGCAAAATAAAAGCACTAGCGATGAAGTTCTTGAAAAATTTGAGGAAGATTAGGCAAAAAGACGGATGACTAAAAAATTGAAAGCCTTGGCCTTTTGCTTGAAAAATTTGATCTTCTGGAACAAAAAGAATGAAAAAGCAAGGGTTTATGCTTGCTGGTCTGAAAAATCTGATATAAAACAAGCAACTATGGATTCTTGAATCACAAAAATTCTTCAAACTTGCTGCTCCAACTTTCTCCTCTGGATGCTACTTGCAAAAATAATGAAAAATACATTGAAAAGAAGTGTTAAATAGACTTAGGTTTTGATTTAGGTTTTGCTTTCTTTTTGCTTTTATTTCAAAACCCTAAATCTCAGCCCCTTGAACTTGGACGCCATCCTTCTCTTCTTTCATTTTTTGAAAATTTTGAAATTTGAAAACTCTTGAAAAGTCTCTAAGGCATGAAACTTTGGTAGCTATCTTCAAAAGGTAACGGCCTCACCGATTAGTTAAATTTGCATTTCGCTTTTCTCCATTTTGTGACTACTTCACCTCCGATTCCGTTAGCCAGATCAACTTAAACCAGGCTATTTGAGTAGTTCTGGCTGGCTTGTTGAAGCGGAAGAAGGATATTACGGAGGCACCTCTGCTAAAACTAGATTTGACAACCAATTCACGAGTGCATTTCCTTCTAGGGGCGCTCAACTTCTTCAGTGTTAGCCATTTTTATGGTTTCCAAGTTCTTCCTTCTCCCTTTAATCTTCTGATGAATCCTCAATTCCGGGAGCAACACTGATCCGACTGACTGTCTGAATGTTTCGTTGGATAGCCAGACTGATTTTGATGAGGCACTCTTGGGTGCTACTTCTGTAAATTCCATCATTTGAGGAAAAACTAGAAGTTTAGGCGCTATCTTCAGAGGGCACCCTTCTACCAGACTTAGAAAAATTTCAATTTATTCATGTCTTTCACTTCTACGGGCGATCTTGTTGAATTTTGAGCTCCGGACGTCGGATTGATGAATGTTTGGACTCGTTGCGAAGCTGAGAGGATTTCAGGAAGGGTCTTCTGAAAACACTTTTGTCAAAAGGCAAATTTTAGGTCCTCAAAAGCTTGGGCGCCCCTGGCAAGCTGGGGCGCCCAACTTCACCAGAGTTAGTTTATTTTCCACATTTTTCACCTTTGCTTTCGGATTTCTCTTTTCAACTCTCGTCTGACCCTCTGTTCAGCTCCTTGAATCTGATGACTGTAAGCTCCGTTTGTAGTGCTGGATAGCTCACTGGAAAGCCTATTGCATTCTGAAGACATCTCGTCATAACCTTGACTACAAATTCATCTGTTTGAAACCTTAAAAATTTGGGCGCCTTTCTTCACCTAGGGCGCCCAGTTTCTCCAGACTTAGAATTTTTTAAAACTTCATCTTCTTCAAGTTTCAGATCTTCATTCTATACCTTCCACTTTGACTCGAATTCGCCGGAGACTGGATTATCGGATGCTCTGACGGGGATATTCATCGCGAAGCTGACTAAATACTGAGCAACTTCCATTAGAGATTCTAACCCTAATTCAATCATCTGATGCCCTAAAAAGGTGGGCGCCTTTCTTTAACAGGGGCGCCCAAACTCGGCAGTGTTAGAAAATTTTCATGACTTTTCAACTTTCTTCCTCGTTCTTCGTGCATGTTCATTGTTTCACTTTCTGCTGGAAGTTTAAGTGCTGAAAATGACGCCTGGCAGTCGGATCACCTCCATTGATGACCTCGGAGCTCCAGATATGCTTCTGAAAAGCGGAATAGACCCAGTAGGGCAAAACTGATTATTTTAAGATTCCGAGTGCACGAGTCTAATATGGACGTATTTTGAGCCAATCAAAATCAGTTCGGACCCTGTCGGACCAACTTTCTATTTTTAGAAATTTTCTATTTTTAGAAAATTTTGCCAGTATCCATTTCGAAAGAAACCCAGAAAAACCCAAAAAAGGTTACAATTTCGAGAAAATTTCTAAAAATAGCAGTTTTCCTAAAATTTAGGGATGAAAAACTGAGATCTGGGTTTTGTAGGTTAAGCTGCTCTCAGCAGACCCAGATCGTCAGAAATTGAAAATTTTGCGTTTTAACCCCTCATGCAAGACATGTACACCCAAATTTTGACCTTTTTGACTGTTTTGATAAGACTTTTACTCATTTCTTCAAAATGTCTAAGTGTAACAAAAAATTTTAATTTTGGGGTACAACAGCATTCACGGAGACTTTTTTGGATTAGTTATCTAAGAAACTTGGTTTTTCATTGAAGCTTTTCTTTTTGGAAAACTAATTTGGATTTTGTGGGTTTTGGGTTGGAAGCTTTCTGGTTCTATTTCAAAAAGGAATTCTCTCATTTTCTTTTAAATTTTGAAAAGGGAATTCTGGAAAACCAAGCAACTGGAGGTGATATTGAAGCTTTGAAGAATTGGGAGATTGCAGTTGGAGCTTAAATTTAGCTATCAATCTCAGCTCAGCTTCAGTTTTTAGCTCTCAGAAAACCAGGTTCCATGGTTCTCTCCTCTGTATAAATTTGGTATTTTGCCTGAATGCTGTAGTTTTTATTTTAGATGTTTATCAAAGTTTTCTTTAGTCACCATACACATAGCTTTGTTAATAATGACTATCTCCTTGACATTTTTGACTTATTATTTTGGTAAGAGTTACCCCTTCAATGTTTCTCTCATATTCTGAGAGGTATCATCAATTTTCAATCTCCTGATATTGTTTTTTTTATTCACATAAGCCAGCAGTAGACATCTAGTATCAATGAATCCTATAGTTAAAGCCATGATAATGATATAGCCAATTGCCCTGCCTTTTCACTATTGGCCTTTAGACTTAAGTCCTTCCTACGTTACTAGGCCATAGCTCATGATTTTGTTCCTGATTTGATTTTGCAGTCAAACGCGTGTGTGTAACAAATTTAACACTGCGAAATAGAGGAACTTATATTCTTTAAATGATAGAAGTTTATCTTAAATCAAACCCCATGAGTCGGTTGAAGATCATTTTTGATTAGAGGAAAAACAGGTTTTGAATGGACCCAAAACCATTTACAACAGGGTTTGAATGGACCCGAAACCATCAAGTTTTAAGGGGAGCCAAAACCCACACCAAGAAGAACAAGCTGCCCGAAAGATAGACTCAAAAGCACCTAGCAACGCAACAAGGGAACAACAAGCCAGCATCCAGCCAAAAGCCAGCAGCCTACCCAAAAAAGAACCAAGATTTACATTTATCTTGAACTCATTGGTTTTGAAGGGACCAATAACCTACAACAACCCATTGGTTTTGATAGGACCAACAACCCACTAAAAAAAAAAACTCCAACAACAGAAGTTTCAAAGCCCAGCAAAACACCCTTTCCACCTCTATTGGAAAGGTCACCACAAGTGCACAAGGCATCACCAGTGATCTTCAAAAACCATCTGCTCTCTCCACCTCTATAGGAGAGAAACCCAAGCTCAACCATAAGCTCAAACAAAAAAAAAAATCCAACAACAGAAGCTTCAGAGCCCAGCAAAACACCCTTTCCACCTCTATAGGAAAGGTCACCACAAGTGCACAAGGCATCACCAGTGATCTTCACAAACCATCTGCTCTCTCCACCTCTATAGGAGAGAAAAGAACCAAGATTTACATTTATTTTGAACTCATTGGTTTTGAAGGGACCAATAACCCACAATAGCCCATTGGTTTTGACGGGACCAACAACCCACTAAAAAAAAACAACTCCAACAACAGAAGTTTCAGAGCCAAGCAAAACACCCTTTCCACCTCTATAGGAAAGGTCACCACAAGTGCACCAGGCATCACCAGTGATCTTCAAAAACCATCTACTCTCTCCACCTCTATGGGAAAGAAACCCAAGCTCAACCATACCGTTGTGACTGCAACACTCCTTGTCCTTGAGAGTGAACACCACAAAGATCAGCATACTTTTCAAGATCTCCACCTCTATAGGAGATAAAGAAAAGAAGACAGCATGTAGGCCAGTAACAGCTCCCTTGCAACCCCAAAATAGGGCCTCAACAGCCCCCCAACAATACTTCCAGACAAAACCAGATGCATCCTTCTCCACCTCTATAGGAGGAAGGTCACAGCCAGCCACATCCATCTCCCCCTCAATAGAAGATAGGACCACCTCCATAGGAAAAGCCAGAGTAACCCAAAGATGCACAAAATGAAGCACAAAAAGCAGCGCCATGGAACCACAAAGGCAAAGGACAACAAATCCCTCACCACAATGAAAACCAGAGGTCAGAAGAAGTAAACATAGGATATTAGACCCCAAAGATTGGAAAATCACAAACCAATGAGATTCCAAAGTCATTCCAAACCAAAGATCCTCTCCCAGAAAATCAATAAACATTTTAGGGTACAAGGAGAGAAGAAAAACAGTGAGTCCATTTTTCTGCCAATGTGACAGAAAAGAAGTTGAGACAGTCAAAACCCTCAGATAAACAAACGAGGAGCTCACCTAGTCAGGGCAGAAACAACTTCTACATATCTCATAACCACTCCACCAAATGGGCCAGCATCCCAAAATAGTCTCCAAACCAGGAAAATAGGCAAAGAAATCCACCTGCCATTTGGAAACCACAACCGTGCTGGCATAACCCCCAAAGGAGAGCCACCAATCAGAGAAAGTGCAAAAATTAAGAACACCCCAAAGAAAATGAGAAGAAGAAAGGGCCAACAAATAAAGCCCCTAAGACATCCTACTACACCAAGCAAAACCAGAGATAAACCCCTTCTTCAACCCAGAAACTCCAAGGAAGCCCAAACAAACCCACACTCCCACCCAAAAGGAAGCCACAACCATGCCGACAAGCCACCAAACAGTGAATGCACGGAAGTGTTGACGTGGTTTTTGTGACCACACCAAACAGCAGAACAAAATAGTTTGAAGGCTACTCCGTTCTCTCTTGATCAAAGTATTCTGTGCACTAAGCTTGCGAGAAAGTTTGCACGTTCAACTCCAAGGTTCCGAATACTTAGAATACCCTCAGTTGGTTGATGTGTATTGCTGTGTTCTTACGAGGGGACTTACACAATTGTTCAGGGTTCTTGCAGTTAACAACAGGTAGATGATTTTGAAGGGGATTCTTGTACGTATGATTTGGCAATGTGGTTCGTTTTCCTAAAGCTAATCGGAAATGTGCGGAAAGTAAAAGGGTATAGGGCCTAAGAAACTTATATTCTACTCTAAATGCAAGATATGTGGGGTTTCGTTTCAATAGACTTCAACCGGATTTCACCTAGCCTCGCGTCGGACAACCTCAGTAAAATCGGTGCAATCTTCAAAGGGATAACAAAAGATGTTCAAATTATGATTCAACATGCATACACCATCACAACGACGCATATAAGCATACCAATCACAATTGAAGTTAAACTCAAGATGATTTCCAATTGACCACGCAAGGCAAGCTTATCATCAAGCTGCTAGTGGTATGGAGTAAAGTGAAGCTATCTCAATAAAACACCACACATCAAGGTAAGCTACTTGCATGAAATTAAGCTACTTGGATCCAAAAGGAAGAAGAGACCTTGCTAGCTATTCATGACAAGACGAATTCCACCATCAATGAAAAGATCTATTATCATGAAAAGTGTTACACAACAATCTCCCCAAAAGTTTTCAAAGGGAAAACTTTCTTTCTTCTCCACTATGTAAAATGTCTACAATGCTCTACTTTCTAGCTCTAGCTCTAGCTCCAATGCTAATGCCTAATACTACTGTCTAATCTCTTGCAAATGAGGGGGACTCCCCCTTTATATAGCTAGCCAAGTCCCAAAAGACGGCTAGGGTTACAATCAATAGTGGCGAAGTCATTTACCTCGGCCCTAACCTAAAAGCACGCGCCCGAATAGAAATTGGTACATTAAATGAATCAAGATTCCCTCCTCCCAGAGCCGTGAAATGCCAATAAAATGCCCATATTGATCTTCCTAGAAGATCCTAGTCCAGTAGTGTGTTCCCATTTGCCTTCTCTCTGACTGCCAACTCCACGAATCTGCGAAGCACGGCCTCAACCTCCTGAACTGAAATCGGTGGAACACAATCTAGCTGAAATTCTAACACTGTGACTAAATGCTCATGCTTTACACAATATTTTCTCCAAGCAATCAAGGAGTCCTGCGTGTTCTGGATCAAAGTGGAGAAAGTAGAAGTATTCTCAAAGTCATCCTGTACAAAGGCCTTCACCTCCGAGAAGAAAGGTGCTGACAAACCCCTCCAAATTATCAAGCATTTACCTCATGTAAGTTCAGCATGAAATATGGCCTCAAAGGTATTCTGAACTCCATCTATAATATTGGCCATAGCCTTATGTACTCTAGCTGAATCCGCCTGTGCCGCATCGAAGAAACCACGCCCCGTGATAGCCGAAGAATACCACCTAGAGAAGTCATACCGATCATTCTCCTGAATGACACCTCCATCAATCAGCAATCGTAATGGCACATGCCTCAATACCTCAAGACGCTGGATTACTCTGCCCTGATAGATAGAAGGATCGCCCCAAGCATGATCCACTGCATCCATCCGTGTCGAAATACTAGAGGCCTGCTGAAAAGCAGAAGCAAGGTCCTCCATAAACTTTTTTGTCTCGACACGAACTCCTGTGACCCATCTATCTGCCTCCTGTGCCATTTTTCCCAACTCCATCAAGCCGCTGATCGACTCTCTAGGTATCTCTGCTGGAGGCTCTATCCCTGGAATATCCTGCCCTCGAGAACGAGATAACTGCTATACATATCCAATTAAAGCTTTGTGTTCTCTTTTCAGCTTCTTATACTTCCCTTCTTTCTTGAATAATCTATCTTTGAGGGCAAGGAAGGAGTTATCACACTCCACGATCTGCGCACCAGTGGGGCGTCCCAAATCTAGAGTCATGACCACATAATTTTCAGGTACTGCTTCATTGCGGTCACACTCAACTCGTGGCACAGCTACATGAAGGGTGCGAGAGCGATCCTCTTC
>VDFB02083109.1:0-60400 GCA_007258455.2 Sequoia sempervirens
ACACCATCACAACAATGCATGACAATATGTGAATCATAATTGAAGTTAGGTTCAAAAAAAATTCCAATTGACCACGCAAGGCAAACCCACCATCAGTAAGCTTGCTAGTGGTATGGATTAGACGAAGCTCGCTTAGATCAAATACCACATTCCATAACTATCTACGTACATGAAATAAAATTTACTCTATCTTAAGTTCTACTTTGAAATGCTAAGTGATTCGAAAGTACGAAAAATCCTTGCTAGCTACTCACAACAAAAGATGAAATCACCATCAATGAAAAAAAAATTTATTATGAGTGTGCACAACAACTTCTTACAAAGCATCAAATGAGAAAGCTTTCCTTCCTCTTCAATCTATGCTATGCTATGAAACTATGTTGTCTCGCTATGCTATGCTATCTCTCTGTATTCTAATCTCTAATCTAATGATCTAATTTAATGATGTACAAATGAGGGGAGATGCCCCTTTTATAGATGGCCCATTCCAATGGATGGCTCAGATTCAATTACAATAAAGGGCTCGGATCGAGCCACATATGCCCTAACCCTAAAAACCGCCACCAAGAAAAGCGGGGTAATAAATGAGCAAAGATTCCTTCTTTCTTCCTTTGACCACTATGAGCAATTAATGCCCACTATCCTTCTAGAAGATTCTCGTCCAGAAACGCATTCCCATTGTCCTCTCTAACTGCAAACTGGATGAATTTGGCCAATGCAGCTTCTACTTCTTGAACTGATATGACAGGCACATTCTCAATCTAAAACTCCAAGACTGCAACTTCTTTCTCTTGCTCGATGATGATTTTCCTCCTTGATGCCATTCTTTACTCTGAAGTACTTGAGGATGATTTCTAACCCCTGGGTCTTCATTATTCCTCCATCCTGATCTTGAAGGATTTTCTAGTCTTGGACTCAATCACTTCTTTCTTGCCACCTGCCTCCTTAAGTTGGGTGCACATTGGGTCCTTGAGGAGAAATTCCAGCACTTAGCCATTTCTTCCAAAATCTCCCTTCATGATTTGGGTGCAACCGAGACATTATGGAGGAGCTTGAAACATGTAACTTTATTCCCTTTTGAGATCATGCTTTGGTCCCGCCGTTCATCCTGCAAAACAAATAAAGAGAAGAGCAGCAAAACACCTTATAATATAAATTCTTTTTACTTACCTGATATCCATGTTTTGATGTCCAAGGTCTGAGTGATCTCTGGATCATTTTCCCCTAGCCAACTTTGCTTTCTTCATAACTCTTCATCATGGGCGCGTTTGACATCTGTGTGTTAGGGCGCATGTCACCTTGATGTTTTCATCCTCTTTCCTAAGCAATTTCATTCACCTATCCTGTCTATCTTCTATCAAGAGCTTGATTCTTGAGTTTCACTTCGTCCCGAGGGAGTCTTCTTTTACTTTCATGACTTAGACAAAAATCAACCCATCTTGTGTGATGTCCCCTCTCTAGACAGTTCTCGGGAACAGTGTGTTAGCCCTTTATTGGACCCTTGTGGGCTAGCTGGATTGGTTAGAGGGTCAGTGGCACTTTCTGGAGAGTTGATTGTTCTTGTTTTCAGAGCCCAGTGATTGGTTCACGGCAGGTGTTAGCAGCGCAGGAGTCGACAGCTTCTGACGGCACAGGATTCTATGATGATTTGTGGAAGTTATGCCTATTTGAGTGATTTAAGTTATTTATTAACTTAATATTTTATTATAAAGTCAAATTGACTTTATATTTTTAAATCACTTAAATATTCTCTAAAAGTGATTTAATATTTTAATCACTTCAATTGATTAAGTGCGCCCAAGTATTTAAGTCAAATACTATTGAAATGACTTAAATATAATTTAAAAGATTTAAAATATGAGAAAAGGCGTATCTTTCTTGGAATTCATGCCTTTTGCATATAAGGCAATTTTTGGCAATGAGAAACTCACCTTTTGATATTTCAACTTTGCCTTGTGCTGTTTCCTGTGCATTCTCCCGTGATCAGGGTTTGATCAATCTT
Organism: Sequoia sempervirens; assembly: GCA_007258455.2. Taxonomy (NCBI): domain Eukaryota; kingdom Viridiplantae; phylum Streptophyta; class Pinopsida; order Cupressales; family Cupressaceae; genus Sequoia; species Sequoia sempervirens. Next base: position 2,003 of record VDFB02083109.1, read on the forward strand.
CCATTGAAGAACAATACCTCTTCAGTGTTGAGCACTCTTGAGATTGTGAAAGATCAATCGAATCAGTGCAGTTGAGAGCTTCATTCAGAGGTTCTACATGATTCAGACAGAGAATATATATTGAGATTTACTATTGATTGCATTAAGAAAGGGTTTTCTTCCTTGTGGCGCCTCCTTCATATTCAGTGGCTTCTAGCAGGGATAATACTCATTCTTTTCTTGGCCGTACGGTTTGCATTGGGTTTTGTGCATTCTAGAGAGGTGTGTGAAGGGTTTGGTTGAAACGCCTTCTTTTGGGTTGCCTTTTGTCTTCCATCCTTGGCATCTAGCATTTTCAGAGACTTGTATCCAGTTTCGAGGCAGGAGAACTTAGATCTGGAGGCTTGGCGTCCATTATTGTCAGTTTCTCAGCATTCTTGGCTGGCGAGCTGGCTACTGTTTTAAATAAAATAACTGGAAACATTCTGGTATGTCTATCATTCATGATCTCATTGTTTCAATAAAATAACAGCTTCTGCATCTCCATTTTGTAAGAAATTGCTCTGTATTTCAGTTTATAAGCTTTTATATGCTGCACCCCTTCTCTTCTGCCTATCAAACTTTCTCTAAAAAACTAAATAACACTAAAAAGACTTAAGAAATATTGGGGTTTGAGTTGAGAGCCAGCAGGGCTCATCACATCTTGAGCTTAGGCACATTTTACCCCTTCTGCCTTCTTTTTCTACACCTTAGAAAATTCTATCCATCTGAACCTTAGGAAATTTTATCTCTGTTTTACAAATTTTATCAACTGTAAGCTAGGCGTCCATTTTAAAATCCCAAGCCAATGTGTAATATTTTAAAATTTATTCCCCTTAGAAAAATACTGAAGACACCCTTTCTTTCATAAAAATCTCCCCTTAGAAAGAAATATTTTTCAACTATATAACTCATGGGTACACTTGAAGGGGTTGATTTAATTTTTTTTACACCCTTGAAAAATATTTTTCCTTAATGTTTATTTTATCCTCTCTTGGGAAATTTCTTTCCTCAACATACTTTCTGCTCTGGGCGCATATTAGAGGGTTTTCTTCCATCTCAACGCCTTGGAAAAATTTCCATCTATCTTATTCACCTTGGGAGCGTTCCACCTTTCTAACTTTGATTTTCATACCTTAGAACATTTTTACACCTTCCTCCCCTAGGGCGCATTTGAGAGGGTCAACTTTTATTTTTATCACTTAGAGTATTTCTATGTCACTTTACCCTTCCTAGGGCGCATTTTAGAGGGGGGGAAGTTCATGACTTAAACAAACTCCACTCAACTTCTTCAAGGGCGCATTTGGAGGTGTCTGCTTCCATTCTTTGACTTAGAATTTTTTTTTGATGTCACCTCCCCCAAGTTGGGCGCATTTGAGGGGGGTAGGTTCCACTTTTACAACACTTAGACAATTTTCTCATCTTTACTCCTTGCCGGGCGCATTTGGAGGGTCTTGCTTCCAGTTTCAACACCTTAAACAAACTTCAAGTCATCTCCTCAAGCTGGGCGCATTTCAAGGGGCCAGCTTCCACTTTGCTACTTAGAAGAAATTCTTGCTACCTAGGTGACTTGGGCGCATATGGAGGATGGTACTACCGTGTTGATGCCTTAGAAAGTTTTTCAAACCCCCTTGAAGCTTGGGCGCATTTCAAGGGTCAAGCCTCCATTTTATGACTTAGCAAGATTTCCTACAACTCCTCTTCTTACTTGGGTGCATTTGAGGTGGTGAACTTCCATTTCCAACACTTAAAAACTTTTCCATCTATCCCTTCTTCCTTTGGGCGCATTTGGAGCCATGTGCCTCCACTTTCCCATCACTTAAACGTTTTCTTCATCCAATTCCATGGTGGCCGCATTCTAAGGGTCAAGCTTCCATCTTCAATACTTAGAAAAATTGCCAACTTCTTCCTCAGCTTGGGCGCATTTCAGCCCCTGAACTTCCATTTCCAATACCTTAGAATATTTCTCTTGCCACCCTACACCTTGGTAACCTAGGCGCATTTGAGGTATTCTGCCTCACATTTGTCGTGCCTTAGACAAATTTCTAGGCCCTCTTCTTGGATGGGCGCATTTGAGGGGGTGGGCTTCCATTTTATGCCTTAGAAAATTTTCCAAACCTCTCCACACAAGCTGGGCGCATATGAGGGGTGGAGCTTCAAGTTCTCCAAAACTTAGAAATTCTCCAAGTCATTTCCACAACTTGGGCGCATTTGGGGGGCAGTGCTTCCATTTTTGTTTGCTTTAGAATTTTCTAGCTTCCTCCTCTGCTGGCAAGGGCGCATTTGAAGGGTCTTCCTTCCATTTCTCAAGATTTAGACAATTTTTTAACTCACCCTCTTGGAACTAGGGCGCATTTAGGGGGGGTGTGAGGAAATTTTTATGCCTTAGAAAGTTTTGATGCCTCCTCTATGACTTGGGCGCATATGAGGGGTCCTCAGGGAATTTCAATGCCTTAGAAGCATTTTCTTTCACCATCCTACACCTTGGTGACTTGGGCGCATTTGACCCCCTCTCCTTCCATTCTTCAACACTTAGAAAATTTTCGCGCCCCCTTCTCAACCTTGGGCGCATTTTGGGGGGTGGCCAGCCAGTTTGTCATCACTTAGAAAAATTTCACGCCTGGTCACCTTTGTTTACTATTTATAGAAATTTTTGAAGCCTTTGTGATTTTCATAAATTTTCCACTTTTGCAGACCTGATTTTTACTCAGCCCAGGACCTCATGACCTAAGTGTCGTCTTCACACCTACCATCCGTGCTGACCTGCTATTTTTAGTAACTTTTGGATTTTTGGACTTCTGCAACTCATATTGACTTGAAATTCGCTCCATGGGCTCCTCATGTCTTGTTTGACCCGTTCACACTGGCCTCATGTGTTGGCCTGCTATTTATAGCCCTGTTCTGGAGGTGACTTACTATAAATAGTAAGTAGTCAGATTGCGCTCAAATTTTACCAGTGGACTGCTTGAAGGATGCTAATCATGATGGGATACATCAGTTTTTCAGTTTTCTCGAGTTTTACCCCTCATTTTGAGTCTCAAAGTTGGAAACCCTAATCTGACTTGCATGTGCCTCAAATGACTTCAGCTTGACCCCGTTTCTGTAGCATGTTGCTCTGTTCGTGAAACTAAAGTGTTGGGGATGAAATATGCCAAGCCAATTTTTTTTTGTTTTTTCAATTAACAGATTTCCAATTACAAACAGTGCACCCGTTAAGGTTAGATGGATAAACCAAAACATGCAAGAAAGCAACTCTAACCTGAATGGCACCGATGATGGCGAGCATTGGTCAGAGGATCTAAATGAAATTACTTATGTTGAAACTCTAACCAGAATGGCACCGATGATGGTGAGCATTGGTCAGAGGGTCCTCTACGCTAAGTACAGAAAGGAACTCGACGTCAAGTATGTGCTACCCAAACCAATGCGGAGTGAGGGGCGACCATATGACGGAGTGAATACAAACAAAGCTGGAAAGATAAATGCTGAGAAATGAAACTACTCAACACCCAAAATGTGCTGGCTAACCCGGAGTGAGATAGTAGCGACCATAGGGCGGAGATCTATCTATTACAACTTCAAATGAAATTGAGCAATACCAATTCAAAGCAACAAGCTGGAGAATGACTGCCAGTACTACTGGTCAGTTTACAATAAAATATCATACGCCTGTCAAGATGTTAGAACTGGATATATGATTCATACAATACAATAAAATCTCTTCTTGGCTGAGTTCAATAAGCCATAAGAAATCATTACAACTTTGACAATTAACAATCTGTTTTTTTCTGTTTCCCACAAATCAGTGATTGCTGGTTAAAAACAGCAGCCTATGAATAGATCCTAATGCTCGTAGCTCCCTCACAACTCACACAAATGGCCCAAACTAAGATGCATAAGACCAATATGATGTAGGCGCCCAATCTAGAACCTTAACCCCGACTCCAAATGCAACGAAATAACAATGCACAAATCCCAAGAACTCTAAATGGTACGGCCTTAATGAAAAAGGCGATTTTCTTTTTAAAAATAATGCAAGCTCTATAAAATCTGAAAACTGGAGAATATGATGGCTCTCGACAAACAAAAAGAATGCGATGATACCCAGAAAGACTATTTTTGTATTTTCCAAGATATGAGTGAAACATGCAATCTGCTGTATATAAAAATGCAATAAGCTGAAACACTAAAATGCCAATAACAGATTTTACAAAGCAAAACTGAACACAAATGAATAAACTAAGTTGCACTCACAAATAGACTGAATTTCACCACTAGATGTTGTCTTTCAAACACGAAGTGATGCCCAATGCTAGGAGGCCTTCATTCCCCGAAGCAGTCCCAGAGCCAGTTCGGCAGCATAACAGTATAATCGACAAAAGATACAAAATGATGCTCAACTCCTTCCCTTTATAATTTTCCAATTGACCTCTTCAAACCCTAAAATCCGCTTTTAGGTCAAAATCCACTCCTCAAGGTTGGGCGTACCTTCTCTTCAAGTATTTTAAGAAATGATATTTTAAAAGAATATCAACATTTAATAATTATGCCCCTCCTAATCATTGCTTTGACTTTGGGAAATATTAAATTAATCTTTTAATGAGGGCGCCACCCTCAAGGACCCCCTTTTTAAAACGTCTTTAAGTCATTAATCCTAGGCCCAAGGTCAACATTAAAATATATCATTTTAACGTGATTTTTAATTTAAATGACTTAACTCTTTTCTCTGAAAATGCCTTGAAGTCAATACTGATGAAGTCAACTGATCAAACCGAAGCCCGGAGTCAACCAACCTGAGCTCATCTGGAAGGCTGCCACAAATAGAATTTACTAAAAATAGTAAATTCCAAAAAGTGCTCTGAATGCCAGGATGATCACACCACTGCGAAGCCCTCTGAAAACCCAGAAGGAATCCGCCATTAAAACTATCATCTTCGAGCAATAACCTCCTCAAAATTAGGAAACCCTAATTTTAACTTCCGACTAGCCTCCGGGTTCCCAAGGAAAGGCTAACAGTCACTGAAAAAGTCAGGCTTGGAAAGGGGATATTACAGTCTGCCCTCCCCAAGATTGCTTGTCCTCAAGCAATCGCAAACTAGGATGCTGCAATATCTCATCACTTTCCCAAGTTGCATCCTCCATAGGCAGGTTCTTCCACTTTACCAAACATTCTCTGATAGTCCTATTCCTCAAGGAACGCTCGACACTGGCATCTCCCTGAACTAGAACTAACTGCCCTCTTCATCCAACGTGGCAATCAGGAAGAAGCAATGGCACAGTCCTGGGCGCCTTCTTGAGTATGCAGACGTGGAAGACGCATGCACTCGCTATCCCGGCGTAGCTCTAATTCATGGTGCCATCAGACTAACCTTTTCTCGACATGACCCTAAAGGTCCATAGAAGCTGCAGGTTTGAGCTTCAGCTCCACTCTTCTTGAGAGTCGACTGTCTATAAGGTTGTAAGCGGAGATAGACCATATCCCCAACCTCAAAAGAACGCTCTACACGCTTCTGATCAGCATACAACTTCTGCTGATTTTGTGCAATCTGCAAATTGTCCTTCAAGGACCTCATTATGTCCTGACTATGCTGCAACAAATCCTTGGCTAATGGTGCTTTGCTGTCACCAAACACCAAATCTGCAAAGTTGGGTGCTTCATACCCATAAAGTGCCAAGAAAGGAGACATTTTGATTGACATATGGAAGGTAGAGTTGTAGCAGTACTCGCCTATATGCAGCCACTTAACCCAAGCTTTCTGTTGTTCTGACACATAATTTCTCAAGTAGCCTTCCAACCACTTGTTCACCACTTCTGTTTGCCCATCAGTTTGGGTATAACTCGCGGCTATGAGCACAGCATTCACTCAATCTGGAAACCCCCGCTACTAAAGGTACTTAGGAACTTAGTCGGGCCCCTATCACTTACAATATTCCTCCTTTGGCAACCCATGCAGCCCAACACTTCTCGAAAGCGTAAATCTGCAACTCGGCTGCATAGTACCGTAGCCGCAGCGAAATTGAAAACTTGCTTAATCTGTCCACTACCACGATACAATCCTTCCTTTGGGCCTTGGGGCAACCCAGTTGATGAAATCCATTGAAAGCTTCCCATTTTGATTTTGAATTAAAGCGGCCGCGGCAAACCGGGCCAAGTATGCCTATTTTATTTGCTTGACAAACAGGACATTCCTGAATGTAGCGTTGAACCTCCCTCTTCAAACCTTTCCAAGAAAACCTTTCTCGGATCTGCCTATAAGTCTTGAAAAAACCTTGGTGACCAGCAACTGGAATATCATGAAAATTCAAAAGAATCTTCTTCTTGAGCTTAGAATCAGCCACTAGAAAGATTCTTCCCTTATACTGGATCAATCCCTCAACCACCTGGTACTTTTCATCATGGAAAGTACCTTCCAGAATGCTGGTTGCAAACTGATTTTTTGCATAATCAGCAAGCAACATGTCTCTCCAATCTGCAGTAAGCTCACACAATGAGTTAAGATGAGGCCTTCTGGAGAGAGCATCGGCCACGACATTATTTTTCCCTTTGACATATTCAATGTCAAAGTCGTAAGCTTGAAGCTTACTCACCCATTTCTGTTGCCTCTCATTTAAATCCTTCTGGTGCATAAAATGCTTGAGGCTATTGTGGTCCGTCTTAACCACGAATTTGTTCCCAACCAAGTACTGCCTGAACTTGGCTAATGCATGCATAATAGCAAGCATTTCTTTGTCATAAATCGAGTATGTCCTTTCAACACCTCGTAATTTTCGACTTTCAAAGTGTTTGTCTTGCATCAGGACAGCCCCCACTCCTTCACCCGATGCATCACATTGTAGCTCGAATGGCTTGGAGAAATCAGGAATGGCCAAAACTGGGCACGAGCTCATGATCTTCTTGAATTTATCAAAAACAACTTGAGCCTTTTCTGACCAAACAAAAGCTCCCTTTTTGGTGAGATCAGTAAGGGGAGCCGCATTCTGAGAATACCCCTTAACAAACCTCCGATAGAAACCACAAAGGCCCAAAAAACCTTTCAACTGAGTCAAATTTTCAGGTAGTGGCCAATCAACCACTGCTTTGATCTTCTCCGGATCCACCTTTACTCCCTCAGCACTGATTATGTGGCCAAGGTACAATAACTCCACCATTCCAAATTTGTTGTACCCCAAAATTAAAATTTTTGTTACACTTAGACATTTTGAAGAAATGAGTAAAAGTCTTGTCAAATCAGTCAAAAAGGTCAAAATTTGGGTGTGCATGTCTTGCATGAGGGTTCAAAACACAAAATTTTCAATTTCTGACGATCTGGGTCTACTAAGAACAGCTTAACCTACAAAACCCAGATCTCAGTTTTTCATCCCTAAAATTTAGGAAAACTGCTATTTTTAGAAATTTTCTCGAAATTGTAACGTTTTCTGGGTTTTTCTGGGTTTCTTTCGAAACGGATACTGGCAAAATTTTTAAAATAGAAAGTTGGTCGAAGCGGAGTCAAAGCGATTTTGATTGGCTCAAAATACTTCCATATCGGTAGTGCGGTCCGGGAATCTCAAAATAATCCCGGTTTTCCCTCTTGGGTCACAATGCTTTTGAAGCGTATCTGAACTCGAGATCATCAATGGAGGTCATTAGAACGCCGATTATCCAAAAGTCAACACTTTCGGGCATTCAGCAGAAGGGTAAAGTAGTGAACGGAGAGGAAGAGGTAAAATGGTAGAAAATTTTCTGCTTGTAGAAGTTTGAGCCTGGTGAAGAAGAGCCCATCTTTTTAGGGCACCAAATGTCAGAATTAGGGTTTGTGCCTCCAGTCAATGTTGCTCAGTTCTCTGTCAGCTTCGCAACGAATTCAACGGCGTGGTCATCGGGCGATCCAGTCATCCGGAATTCAAAGCTGAATAGGGAGGTTCCAAATAGATGTCAGAACGAGAATTTAAAAAGATCAAAAATTGACTAAGTGTTGAGATTTTGGGTGCCCCTGGTCAAGAAGGGCGCCCAGCTTTTTGAAGGCCCTGATTCAGCCATTAGGGTTTGAGAATATGCTTGTTCTTTTCAGAGCTCAGCCAGCTTCGACGTGCCTGTCTCCGTCAGATCATCCGACTGCTCAATCTTCAGCAAATTCAGATCAAAGATGAACATACAGAACGAAGTCTTCAAACTCTGAAATTTGAAAATCAGTAAAAATGACTAGAACGAAGTCTTCAAACTCTGAAATTTGAAAATCAGTAAAAATGACTAAGTCTGGGTGAAATGGGCGCCCCCAGCCAAGATGGGCGCCCAATATTTTGAAGGCCTCAATTCAACTTTTTGGCAAAATCTCTTCCAGGAGACCCTTCCTTATTCACCGTCAGCTTCGTAACGAGCCCAACCATCAGTCAATCCAACGCCTAGAACTCCAGATCTGACGAGATCATTTGAAAAAGAGCAAAGATGAAGAAAATAAAAATTCTAAGTCTGGTAAACATGGGCGCCCCTGGAGAGAAAGGGCGCCCAAGGTTTTGAGCACTGAGATGATAGAATTCGTCAATAAATGATCTAAGATCACTTCATCAATTTCAGACAAGCTATCTAGTGAGCTTGTCAGCCAGTCAATCGGATCAACGTAGCCCCCGGAATAGAGAATTCATCAGAAGATCAAAGGGAAATGAAGAACTTGAAAATCACGAAAAATGGCTAACACTGAAGAAGTTGGGCGCCCCTAGAAGGAAAAGGATCTCACGAATTCGGAGGTCAAAATCAAGTTTTTAGCCGGAGGTGCCTCCAGAACATCTTTCTCAGTTTCAGTCAGGCTCCGCCGTGAACCACTCAGCTCGCCTGTCGGGTTGGTCTGTCAACGAGAAATCAGTGGCGAAGTAGCATGTAAAAATGGAGAAAAGTTGAAAAAGTCAAATTTTTGACTAACACTAGTGAAAATAAGCGCCCCTCTTGGAGAAAGGCGCCCAAAGTTTCATGCCTTAGAAAATTTTCATAGATTTTCGAAATTTTCAAGATTGCAAGAGAAGAAAGAGGCGTCCAAGTTCAATGAAGCTGAGATTTAGGGTTTTGGAGATAAAAGCAAAAGAAAGCAAAGCAAAGACAAAACCCTAAGTCTATTTAACATCTTTGTTTTATGTTATTTTCATTATTTTTGCAGGTAGCCTTCAAGGGAGAAAGTTGGAGCAGCAAGTTTGAAGAAATTTTTCAAGATTCAAGAACGTAGCTTGCTGGTTTTTCATCATATTTTTCAGACCAGCAACATAAACCCTTGCTTTTTCAAGCTTTTTCATTCAGAAGATCAAACTTTTGAAGGAGAAGATCAAAGATTTCAATTTTCAGCCTTCTGGGTCTGCTCAACTCGTTCTTCTGAAGAATTTTTCAAGAAACTTTCATCAAGTTGCAGCAGCTGCTTTTTAGTTGCATGTCAGTGAAATCATCAGGGTTTCCAATTTTTGATCATCTGGGTCCTCTCTAAACAGTCTTCTGAAGAAAACCCATATCACAGCTTTTTCAAGAAAATTTCAAATTCTAGGATTGGCTGCTTTTTCGATCAGCCATCGGTTTTCAAATCTGATCAACTGGTCCATTTCTAATTGTATTCTGACAAAACCAGTGCCAGCTTTTTCGAGAAGAAAAATTGAAGAAGTGGACAACTGCTTTTTCAGTCAAAATTCAAGATTTTCAAAACGGACGATCGGGTTGTCTTGCAACGAAGTTCTGAGCAAAACCCATATCTCAGAAAAAATTCCAAAAATTTTGTCCGTTTGAAGACAAAAACCAGCATTCTAAAAATAGAAAGTTGCTCAAGACTTGTCTGAACATAGGCGAGTTTACAGTCATTCTTCAAGGTTTTCAATATGGAGTACACTCCCCTCAAGTTTAAGACCAAATCAGCACTATGCTAAAAATTCATCATCTCAGCTGAAGAACAAGAGAAGGTGTGATATGAGAAAGAGGAAAGGTATCGGAAAAGAGTTGCAATACTCTTATGATGGAAATCAAGAGAGGTGTCAGAAGCATAAAGTTGCAGAGCCGCCAAGTTATCAATTAGTGAGTCATCTTTTTGGGCAGCGATGTTTTGCAAGAATAGAACTCATGAAACAGTTGAAGAAGTGAAAGATTCTCTAAGGGCGAAAAGATCTTGGAGAATCAGAATATTGCCTTAGTTGGCATAGATGCACCGAACCGGGACACTGTTTCTAATTTCCTAGCGGATGTGATCGAGCTTTAAAGAAGCTTTCTTCTAGAAGCTTTCTTTCCCGCTTTCTTTCTATTCTTGGAATGATCCTTATCCATTCTTTGAGAAGAGAAAGAAGATAAGATGTAATAGTTGGCGTTTCCCGCTTTTTCTGCTTTCTAGGGTTTTAGATGTTATCTTCTTTCTAGATTTAGTAATAAAGTTTGCTTCTTGAGCAAGCCCTAGATTGTGAAAGCAAGGAGATTTTAGGGTTCCCTACTCCTCCTTGTCTATAAATACAAGAGCCTTTGCTCATTAGTTTTTTAACCATGCTAGTGATAACAAAAGCGCTGAGCCTATTTTGCCTTCTATTTGTTATTCAAGTGTCGTTCAATTGTGTTGTGATAAACAAATTGTTGAGCCTCTTTAGCCAACAAGGAGTTAGTGTGATTGCTGTTTCTATTGTGTAAGAGCAAGATTGCAAGCCTCTTTAGCTGCAATTTCTTGTTCCAGGCATGTTAGAAGTGAGCTTTGTTCCAGAAGTTTGAGTAATAAAATCATGAGCCTCCTTTGCCTTGGTCCAAAATCTCAGATTTCCGTTATTTGTGTTATGCTTTTATGATCTCAATTTCAGCTTACATTGAAGTGTGTAGATGTTTGTTGGAAAAGAGTTTATTGAAGTACTTTGTCAGAGAATCATCCTTGTCCATTTCTAATTTCTCTTGCTCTGCGTATTACTTGAGAAGTTAGAAACGTCTCTAGCTTAAGTTAGTCGTAGTTGAAATTCTTAACTCAGAAAATCTCAGCTGCGGCGTTTGTGTTTTATAAACCTTGTGCTCTAAGCTGATCAAAAAGATAGGCAACTTAGTTTTAGTTTACTTTCTTAAATACCATCAGCAAGAGGGAGCTTCCCCTCCTAATTTGAAGAGCAGTTTATCTGTGCATAGCTGTCCGTTTTCAAATCCGCATTCCAGAGGTGCGAATTTAAACACCAACAAAATTCACATTTGGAAGCTTTTGCGAACAAACTCTCAGATTCCATGATACTAAGCACTTCCTCCAAGTGCTTGAGGTGATCTTCCCAAGTCTTGTTGTAGATCAGAATATCATCAAAAAATATCAGCACAAACCTTCGCAACTGTTTCTGAAAGACCCGGTTCATGCAAGACTGAAAGGTTGTCGGAGCGTTAGTCAACCCAAATGGCATGACTAAGAATTCAAAATGGCCATAGTGACATCTGAAGGCTGTTTTTTCCACATCTGATCCCCTCATTCATATCTGATGGTAACCCGATCTCAAATCTATCTTCGAAAAGAACTTAGCCCCATGTAGCTCATCAATGAGCTCATCTATTCTGGGAATGGGGTATCTATTTTTGATGGTGCTTTGGTTCAAAGCACGATAGTCCACGCACATGCGTATGGTACCATCCTTCTTTTTCACAAGAACCACTGCAGAGGCAAATGGGCTCTTGCTTGGGCGTATGAAACCCATCTCCAAAAGTTCCTGAATATTCTTCTCGATCTCATCCTTTTTCCTCTTCGGATACCGATATGGAGTTGTGATCACCGGTTTGGCTCCTTCTTTGAGCTCTATGATGTGTTCTGAACCCCGTTCAGGTGGTGGTCCAGGAGGCAAGTCTGCGAAGACTTTGCTCTTCTTTGTGAGTAGTGACTGGATATCAGGAGGTTGGTCATGCTTAGTCTCAACAGGACTAGCAGGAAGTATCATGCATTCAACAACCCACTCAGCTTGATCGTGACGGATCAGCTTTGCCATTCTTTTGAATGACACTACTCGAGGACCCCCATTGGACATGCCTCTCAAAATTATCTTCTTCCCATCTGATTGGAACTTCAACTCCATAGTCTGCAGATTCAAAGAGATCTCTCCAAGAGATCGCAGCCATTGAATGCCTAGAACGGCATCAGTATCCCCAATATGAACTACATAGAAGTCATCCTTGACTTCGTAGTTGCCCAACTGCATGGTCATGTTAGATATTTTCTTGGTGCAAGTAATATGAAAACCATCGGCAACCATGACCTTGAATCCTTCGAACTCCTCTGTTTGCAGCCCCTTCTTGGCTACCACAACTTCATCAATGAAGTTATGAGTTGCTCCAGTATCGATCAAAGCAACGATTCGCTGCCCTTTGACCATCCCACGAACCTTGAAGGATTCATTTCTTTGAAAACTGGAAAGTTGAGCTAAAACTCCACCACTTCCCTTCTCATCTCCGGACTCTTCTGGAGCTCTATCTTCTTCATTTCCTTCAAAATCAGATTGCTGGTCGGAAAAATCAGAACTACTTTCCCCAGCAGAATAGTACTCAATCTGATTGAACTTGACCCCTTTAGGGCAAACATGGTCTTGAGACCATTTTTCCTGACACCGAAAACACAACCCCTTTCTTCTGAGTTCATTCAAGGTTTCTTGATCCAACCTGGTGACATGGGGATTGCGATTCTTGAACTCCTTGTTCTGAGGTCTCAAATTATTTTTATACTGAGGCCTTTTTCCTTTATCCCTTTTCTGAAAAGGGGCATTTGACTGAAATTTCGCCTTAGGAGCAGCCCACTCCATGTTTCTTGCCTTTTTCATGGCCTCTTGCAGTGTTGGAGGATCAAAGGCTTTAATCCAGCCTTTGAGGGGTTCTGTCAACCCTTCACTAAAAAGAATCACCAATCTCCTTTCTGTGATTCTAGTCACCATGACTGAGAGTCTTTGAAACTCCGCGATGTAGGCTTCAACTGTGCCATACTGTCTCAATTGAGCAAGCTCTCTGAAATGGATCTCGGGATCTTTTTTCTCAAACCTTTCGATGAGCCTAGTGGTGAACTCATCATATGTTGTGATAGACCGATGGCCTAGAGTGACGAGGCCATGGTACCACCACTCGTGCGCCACCCCATCAAGGTGTAGCGTAGCGAACTTAATCGCTTCATCTTCCGCCATTGGTCTGAGAGCTAGATAATTATCCAGCTTTTGAATCCAAGCTCGGGCTGAACTTGTATCACTCCCATCAAAATGAGGAAGTATAACTTTGTTGACAGCTTGGTACAAGTCTCCTTGATTTGATGGTCTTCTTTGATCAAAGTTCCTTCCTTGCCCTCTGTTCTTCCTCTTATGATCCATGAAATCATTGAAGGACATATCCATCCTGATGTCAATAGGTAGAGAGTCATACTCAGTACGGCCAACCCTCAACTGCTCCACCCATGAAGCATTCTCTTCAGGTTCGGGCTGATTGACTACAGGAACTAAAAAAGTGGGCTTGAATGGTCTGGAAGAGATGTAAGTGTTGTTTGACACTATCCGGGCTGCATGCTCATCATGCTGATTGGAAGCACTATGCTCCCCTCTGTGGCCTGAGTTGTTCTGTGGAACATTATTCTGCCCCATTCTCCCCATCATGAGAGATACCATGTCCATCAAGGCATCCATCTTTTTTCCAAACTCCTTCCCGGGACTCGTAGATCTCTCTCTTCCTTTTCCACTGTCATCTCTGTTGCTAGAATTTATTTCACCGCCACCAAGAATCCTTTCATTTCTTTTGTTATCCCCCATTTCTGTTTCTTGTGAAGGCTCCCAATTTGCCTCAAAATCCCTGAAGCTGTTTGACCTTCTGGAGGTTGATAAAACTGTGTCTGAACTGTATCCCTCTTGTATACTCTTGCCAAATACCTCCGTTCTCTGTCACTCATAGAAGGATGATTTCACAGGATGGCAGGATGCGTGGCTCTGATACCACTGAAATATGTGATGAGCCTTGCTAATATAGACTCAAAACCTTTCAATTTCTGCCTTGGGAATTTTGTCAAACACTTGTCATGTAAAGCTGATATATGCTGATATAAACTTTTGATTGCTGTGTTTTTGGTTTTTGGCACTTGACAATGATGTTTGAATGCTCTGATACCACTGTGATGAGCCCTGCTGGCTCTCAACTCAAACCCCAATATTTCTTAAGTCTTTTTAGTGTTATTTAGTTTTTTAGAGAAAATTTGATAGACAAAGAGAAGGGGCGCACAGCATAAATGCATATAAAATGTAAATCTGAGTTATTTCAGGCGAATTGACAATACAGAAGATAATAAATATGCTCAACAATGGATTTAGAACTCATAAACATACCCGGAAGTGTCCAGATTATTTATTTAAGAAAGTAGTCCAGTTTGCCAGCCAAGATGGTGAAAAACTGACCAAATCTGGTGTAGAAAGCTACAGAATGCAAAATCCAGCCTGAAAACGGTGGCAGATGAAGAGTACAAGCCAAACGCCTAAAATGATGAAGAGAAACCCTCAGAAAAGAAGGCGTTTCTCCAAGAAATGCCCAAACGCCCTTGCACAAGAGCCACACACTTCACTGCAAACCACCTGAATTCTCACTTAGAAGGTACGGCCAAGAAGTATGATGTCTGCCAGATGAAATGAAGGCGCCATCTCCCAAAACCCTCTGAAACTGATAAGAAATCCAATAGGAAACACAGTTCAAGCCCAGTAGAACCTCTGTATGAAGCTCTCACAAACTGCACAAATTCAGCTGATCTCTCACAGCCTCAAAAGTGCTCAACACTGAAGAGTTATCGTTCTTCAATGGAAAAATTGTTCAAACCCTGATCACAGGAGAATGCACAGGAAATAGCACAAGGCAAAGTCGAAATTGTCAAAAGGTGAGTTTCTCATTGCCAGAAATGCCCTTTTATGCAAAGGCACGAATCCCAAGAAAATACGCCACTTTTGGATATTAAAATCTTTTAAATAATATTTAATTCATTTCAATAGTATATGAATTAAATACTTGGGCGCACTTTATTCATTTAAGTGATTTAAAAATATTAAATCACTTTTAGAGAATATTTAAGTGATTTAAAAATATAAAGTCAATTTGACTTTATAATTAAATATTAAATCCATTAATATTTAAATCACTTAAAAACCCATAACTCACTCAAAACACCATATAATCCTGTGCCGTCAGAAGCTGTCGACTCCTGCACTGCAAACGCCTGTTGTGAACCAGTCACTGGGCTCTGAAAACCAGAACGATCAAACTCTCCAGAAAGTACCACTGACCCTCTAACCAATCCAGTTAGCCCACAAGGGTCCAAGAAATAGGCTAACACTCTGCAAACAAGATCACGCTGAAAAGGGGGACATTACAATCCGCCCTCCCTGAAATTGCTTGACCGCAAGCAATCTCAACAACAAAGGATCAACCACTCCACCAGGATCCCAAGGATAGTGCTGTGAAATGTCCCTACTGTCATCAACTGTCTTTCGCTGCTCAACACTGATCTCAACTTCACCATGCCAAAAGTGGTGAAGCCAATGCATGGAACCCATCCAAAACACAGTACCAATCCTGTCGCCACCTGGATCCCAATATAAACGGTACTCACATCCATCCATCATAATAAAGTAAGAATATCGGGAAGCATCCGCAACACAACATCTCTGTCTATAGCTGGAACCCATGATGTCACCATAACCTGTCAACCCATGAAACCAACCATCTAGCAATGTAGCTCCTAAATCCCAACTCTGCAAATCATGCCAACTCCAAGTAGGACAACCATCGATCAATGAAGAGTCTAAGAAGATTAAATCACCAAGCAACAAGTAGATAGCTGCCAGATCGTGAGTAATATCTAACTCGAAGAGAAGATCATCATACGGAATACCATCTACTCTAGGAAGAGAAACTGGATCATCGTCATCCCATATGCAACCCCTAGAAGAATGAGTTTCCAAACTTTGAACAATTTCAACCTCACATGGTGAATCATTATTAGAACAAGGTACATATCCATATCCATCCTCTCTTTGAGTTAAAAGCCTTCTAAGGTCATCTATCCTTTTATATCTTGCTATGTTTAGGTGATTGACTTTTTCCTTCACCTCTTGAAGACGTTGTTTTGCATTTGCAGCAACTAACCTAGCCTCCTTGGCCTTCCTCAACCACTCTTCATTCAGCATTTCAGACCTTCTAATCTCTTCAATGCCAAAGTACACAAAATCAGTCTTCTTATGCTTGATATCTTCATGTCCACCAATGGATGTAGGGCTTCCATCAAAGGATGATATTATCTCATTGGCTTGCTCATGATCACAAGCTCCTATTTCATGAGAATGATGAGGCATTAAGCTGCTGTCCTCAAACAAATCCGTAATGACATCATGCCATTGTAAAATGTCTCCTTCATCACGTGTAGACAAAACACTAGTGGCTGCCCCACTAAGTAAAGGATCAACTTCCACATCCACCTTAATATCTTGGGCCTCCAATAGACTCTCACATGAATGAATAACATTCATCGAACCACAATCTGATTCTTTACCATGATAGGATGAAGTAATGCTAGACTCACCTAATGAAGCATCACAAGAAACCTTATCTTCATTTGGCTGCTCTAATACAACTGGTTTGTCTTCAAACAACACTTGCTCATCCTGAAGTGTCCTGTGCCCAACATCTACTTCTATGTAAGTCTGATTTTTGTCCTCCATAAGATCAGCTGTATGCTGGTCACTAACTGCTGAGAATTCATTGTGAAGATTTCTGGATACTTCACCTGTAGAGACCTCATGTATCTCATTTTTATTTTGTGATGTAGACCTGAAGATGGATGCCATAAACCTTGCTGTTTTATCTAAGGTTGCAGGATCTGAAATCAATTCATTTATCCCTTTCTGATTTTCATCCAACTTTTTCAAACTTTGTTTCAGCTTCTCCATATTCTTGTCCCACTGCCTCTGAGTAATTGAAGTAGCCATGATCAATGCCCAACAGGATGGCAGGAAACCGCTCTGATACCACTGTGATGAGCCTTGCTAATATAGACTCAAAACCTTTCAATTATGCCTTGGGAATTTTGTCAAACACTTGTCATGTAAAGCTGATATATGCTGATATAAACTTTTGATTGCTGTGTTTTTGGTTTTGGCACTTGACAATGATGTTTGAATGCTCGATACCACTGTGATGAGCCTGCTGGCTCTCAACTCAAACCCCAATATTTCTTAAGTCTTTTTAGTGTTATTTAGTTTTTTAGAGAAAGTTTGATAGACAGAAGAGAAGGGGCGCACAGCATAAATGCATATAAAATGTAAATCTGAGTTATTTCAGGCGAATTGACAATACAGAAGATAATAAATATGCTCAACAATGGATTTAGAACTCATAAACATACCCGGAAGTGTCCAGATTATTTATTTAAGAAAGTAGTCCAGTTTGCCAGCCAAGATGGTGAAAAACTGACCAAATCTGGTGTAGAAAGCTACAGAATGCAAAATCCAGCCTGAAAACGGTGGCAGATGAAGAGTACAAGCCAAACGCCTAAAATGATGAAGAGAAACCCTCAGAAAAGAAGGCGTTTCTCCAAGAAATGCCCAAACGCCCTTGCACAAGAGCCACACACTTCACTGCAAACCACCTGAATTCTCACTTAGAAGGTACGGCCAAGAAGTATGATGTCTGCCAGATGAAATGAAGGCGCCATCTCCCAAAACCCTCTGAAACTGATAAAGAAATCCAGGAGGAAACACAGCTCAAGCCCAGTAGAACCTCTGTATGAAGCTCTCACAAACTGCACAAATTCAGCTGATCTCTCATAGCCTCAAAAGTGCTCAACACTGAAGAGTTATCGTTCTTCAATGGAAAAATTGTTCAAACCCTGATCACAGGAGAATGCACAGGAAATAGCACAAGGCAAAGTCGAAATTGTCAAAAGGTGAGTTTCTCATTGCCAGAAATGCCCTTTTATGCAAAGGCACGAATCCCAAGAAAATACGCCACTTTTGGATATTAAAATCTTTTAAATAATATTTAATTCATTTCAATAGTATATGAATTAAATACTTGGGCGCACTTTATTCATTTAAGTGATTTAAAAATATTAAATCACTTTTAGAGAATATTTAAGTGATTTAAAAATATAAAGTCAATTTGACTTTATAATTAAATATTAAATCCATTAATATTTAAATCACTTAAAAACCCATAACTCACTCAAAACACCATATAATCCTGTGCCGTCAGAAGCTGTCGACTCCTGCACTGCAAACGCCTGTTGTGAACCAGTCACTGGGCTCTGAAAACCAGAACGATCAAACTCTCCAGAAAGTACCACTGACCCTCTAACCAATCCAGTTAGCCCACAAGGGTCCAAGAAATAGGCTAACACTCTGCAAACAAGATCACGCTGAAAAGGGGGACATTACAATCCGCCCTCCCTGAAATTGCTTGACCGCAAGCAATCTCAACAACAAAGGATCAACCACTCCACCAGGATCCCAAGGATAGTGCTGTGAAATGTCCCTACTGTCATCAACTGTCTTTCGCTGCTCAACACTGATCTCAACTTCACCATGCCAAAAGTGGTGAAGCCAATGCATGGAACCCATCCAAAACACAGTACCAATCCTGTCGCCACCTGGATCCCAATATAAACGGTACTCACATCCATCCATCATAATAAAGTAAGAATATCGGGAAGCATCCGCAACACAACATCTCTGTCTATAGCTGGAACCCATGATGTCACCATAACCTGTCAACCCATGAAACCAACCATCTAGCAATGTAGCTCCTAAATCCCAACTCTGCAAATCATGCCAACTCCAAGTAGGACAACCATCGATCAATGAAGAGTCTAAGAAGATTAAATCACCAAGCAACAAGTAGATAGCTGCCAGATCGTGAGTAATATCTAACTCGAAGAGAAGATCATCATACGGAATACCATCTACTCTAGGAAGAGAAACTGGACCATCGTCATCCCATATGCAACCCCTAGAAGAATGAGTTTCCAAACTTTGAACAATTTCAACCTCACATGGTGAATCATTATTAGAACAAGGTACATATCCATATCCATCCTCTCTTTGAGTTAAAAGCCTTCTAAGGTCATCTATCCTTTTATATCTTGCTATGTTTAGGTGATTGACTTTTTCCTTCACCTCTTGAAGACGTTGTTTTGCATTTGCAGCAACTAACCTAGCCTCCTTGGCCTTCCTCAACCACTCTTCATTCAGCATTTCAGACCTTCTAATCTCTTCAATGCCAAAGTACACAAAATCAGTCTTCTTATGCTTGATATCTTCATGTCCACCAATGGATGTAGGGCTTCCATCAAAGGATGATATTATCTCATTGGCTTGCTCATGATCACAAGCTCCTATTTCATGAGAATGATGAGGCATTAAGCTGCTGTCCTCAAACAAATCCGTAATGACATCATGCCATTGTAAAATGTCTCCTTCATCACGTGTAGACAAAACACTAGTGGCTGCCCCACTAAGTAAAGGATCAACTTCCACATCCACCTTAATATCTTGGGCCTCCAATAGACTCTCACATGAATGAATAACATTCATCGAACCACAATCTGATTCTTTACCATGATAGGATGAAGTAATGCTAGACTCACCTAATGAAGCATCACAAGAAACCTTATCTTCATTTGGCTGCTCTAATACAACTGGTTTGTCTTCAAACAACACTTGCTCATCCTGAAGTGTCCTGTGCCCAACATCTACTTCTATGTAAGTCTGATTTTTGTCCTCCATAAGATCAGCTGTATGCTGGTCACTAACAACTGCTGAGAATTCATTGTGAAGATTTCTAGATACTTCACCTGTAGAGACCTCATGTATCTCATTTTTATTTTGTGATGTAGACCTGAAGATGGATGCCATAAACCTTGCTGTTTTATCTAAGGTTGCAGGATCTGAAATCAATTCATTTATCCCTTTCTGATTTTCATCCAACTTTTTCAAACTTTGTTTCAGCTTCTCCATATTCTTGTCCCACTGCCTCTGAGTAATTGAAGTAGCCATGATCAATGCCCAACAGGATGGCAGGAAACCGCTCTGATACCACTGTGATGAGCCCTGCTAATATAGACTCAAAACCTTTCAATTTCTGCCTTGGGAATTTTGTCAAACACTTGTCATGTAAAGCTGATATATGCTGATATAAACTTTTGATTGCTGTGTTTTTGGTTTTTGGCACTTGACAATGATGTTTGAATGCTCTGATACCACTGTGATGAGCCCTGCTGGCTCTCAACTCAAACCCCAATATTTCTTAAGTCTTTTTAGTGTTATTTAGTTTTTTAGAGAAAATTTGATAGACAGAAGAGAAGGGGCGCACAGCATAAATGCATATAAAATGTAAATCTGAGTTATTTCAGGCGAATTGACAATACAGAAGATAATAAATATGCTCAACAATGGATTTAGAACTCATAAACATACCCGGAAGTGTCCAGATTATTTATTTAAGAAAGTAGTCCAGTTTGCCAGCCAAGATGGTGAAAAACTGACCAAATCTGGTGTAGAAAGCTACAGAATGCAAAATCCAGCCTGAAAACGGCGGCAGATGAAGAGTACAAGCCAAACGCCTAAAATGATGAAGAGAAACCCTCAGAAAAGAAGGCGTTTCTCCAAGAAATGCCCAAACGCCCTTGCACAAGAGCCACACACTTCACTGCAAACCACCTGAATTCTCACTTAGAAGGTACGGCCAAGAAGTATGATGTCTGCCAGATGAAATGAAGGCGCCATCTCCCAAAACCCTCTGAAACTGATAAAGAAATCCAATAGGAAACACAGTTCAAGCCCAGTAGAACCTCTGTATGAAGCTCTCACAAACTGCACAAATTCAGCTGATCTCTCACAGCCTCAAAAGTGCTCAACACTGAAGAGTTATCGTTCTTCAATGGAAAAATTGTTCAAACCCTGATCACAGGAGAATGCACAGGAAATAGCACAAGGCAAAGTCGAAATTGTCAAAAGGTGAGTTTCTCATTGCCAGAAATGCCCTTTTATGCAAAGGCACGAATCCCAAGAAAATACGCCACTTTTGGATATTAAAATCTTTTAAATAATATTTAATTCATTTCAATAGTATATGAATTAAATACTTGGGCGCACTTTATTCATTTAAGTGATTTAAAAATATTAAATCACTTTTAGAGAATATTTAAGTGATTTAAAAATATAAAGTCAATTTGACTTTATAATTAAACATTAAATCCATTAATATTTAAATCACTTAAAAACCCATAACTCACTCAAAACACCATATAATCCTGTGCCGTCAGAAGCTGTCGACTCCTGCACTGCAAACGCTGTTGTGAACCAGTCACTGGGCTCTGAAAACCAGAACGATCAAACTCTCCAGAAAGTACCACTGACCCTCTAACCAATCCAGTTAGCCCACAAGGGTCCAAGAAATAGGCTAACACTCTGCAAACAAGATCACGCTGAAAAGGGGGACATTACAAAATATGCCAAGCCAATTTTTTTTTGTTTTTTCAATTAACAGATTTCCAATTACAAACAGTGCACCCGTTAAGGTTAGATGGATAAACCAAAACGTGCAAGAAAGCAACTCTAACCTGAATGGCGCCAATGATGGCGAGCATTGGTCAGAGGATCTAAATGAAATTGCTTATGCTGAAACTCTAACCAAAATGGCACCGATGATGGTGAGCATTGGTCAGAGGGTCCTCTACGCTAAGTACAGAAAGGAACTCGACGTCAAGTATGTGCTACCCAATCCAATGCAGAGTGAGGGGCGACCATATAACGGAGTGAATACAAACAAAGTTGGAAAGATAAATGCTGAGAAATGAAACTACTCAACACCCAGAATGTGCTGGCTAACCCGGAGTGAGATAGTAGCGACCATAGGGCGGAGATCTATCTATTACAACTTCAAATGAAATTGAGCAATACCAATTCAAAGCAACAAGTTGGAGAATGACTGCCAGTACTACTGGTCAGTTTACAATAAAATATCATACGCCTGTCAAGATGTTAGAACTGGATATATGATTCATACAATACAATAAAATCTCTTCTTGGCTGAGTTCAATAAGCCATAAGAAATCATTACAACTTTGACAATTAACAATCTATTTTTTTCTGTTTCCCACAAATCAGTGATTGCTGGTTAAAAACAGCAGCCTATGAATAGATCCTAATGCTCGTAGCTCCCTCACAACTCACACAAATGGCCCAAACTAAGATGCATAAGACCAATATGATGTAGGCGCCCAATCTAGAACCTTAAACCCGACTCCAAATGCAACGAAATAACAATGCACAAATCCCAAGAACTCTAAATGGTACGGCCTTAATGAAAAAGGCGATTTTCTTTTTAAAAATAATGCAAACTCTATAAAATCTGAAAATTGGAGAATATGATGGCTCTCGACAAACAAAAAGAATGAGATGATACCCATAAAGACTATTTTTGTATTTTCCAAGATATGAGTGAAACATGCAATCTGCTGTATATAAAAATGCAATAAGCTGAAACACTAAAATGCCAATAACAGATTTTACAAAGCAAAACTGAACACAAATGAATAAACTAAGTTGCACTCACAAATAGACTGAAATTCACCACTAGATGTTGTCTTTCAAACACGAAGTGATGCCCAATGCTAGGAGGCCTTCATTCCCCGAAGCAGTCCCAAAGCCAGTTCGGCAGCATAACAGTATAGTCGACAAAAGATCCAAAATGATGCTCAACTCCTTCCCTTTATAATTTTCCAATTGACCTCTTCAAACCCTAAAATCCGCTTTTAGGTCAAAATCCACTCCTCAAGGTTGGGCGTACCTTCTCTTCAAGTCTTTTAAGAAATGATATTTTAAAAGAATATCAACATTAATAATTACGCCCCTCCTAATCATTGCTTTGACTCTGGGAAATATTAAATTAATCTTTTAATGAGGGGGCCACCCTCAAGGACCCCCCTTTTTAAAACATCTTTAAGTCATTAATCCTAGGCCCAAGGTCAACATTAAAATATATCATTTTAACGTGACTTTTAATTTAAATGACTTAACTCTTTTCTCTAAAAATGCCCTAAAGCCAATACTAATGAAGTCAACTGATCAAACCGAAGCCGGGAGTCAACCAACCTGAGCTCATCTGGAAGGCTGCCAAAAATAGAATTTACTAAAAATAGTAAATTCCAAAAAGTGCTCTGAATGTCGGGATGATCATACCACTGCGAAGCCCTCTGAAAACCCAGAAGGAATCCGCCATTAAAACTATCATCTTCGAGCAATAACCTCCTTAAAATTAGGAAACCCTAATTTTAACTTCCAACTAGCCTCCGGGTTCCCAAGGAAAGGCTAACGGTCACTGAAAAAGTCAGGCTTGGAAAGGGGACATTACAGGGGAGCTGTTGGAGTGAACCTGCTAAAAATAGTAATTGCCCGAAAAGTGACCAACCAACTACCAGATGTGTTTGCATGTCATACTACCCAGGAGATCTCAAAAAATCTAGAAAAACCCAGAAAACTGGTCTGCATGCGAGCACTGGTTAAAAATAGTAAGTTTTTGAAAAATGATCAACTTGTCCTACATGTCACATCATTGTGAAGCTCTCGAAAAACCCATAAAGAACATCCTAACATACATCAAAAAATCCTACATGCAAACCCTAAAAATGGCTCCTGGAGCCCGAATTGCTAAAATTCATCATCTCGGCTTGCATGTTATACCATCATGAAGGTCTCAAAAAACCCAGAAGGATTCTCCGGACATGCATTGTGTTGGCGTAACAACTAACACCTCTGGAGTGCAAGTTGGTACGTACAACTATGCACACTACGCAATGAGTGCTCTTCAAATTAGGAGGGGAAGCTCCCTCGTTGTGCCGACAAAAGTACTTGAAAAGGGAAATAAACTAAACTATATCTTGTCTTTTTGTCCCAGCTGTAAGAGGCAAAAGGTTTTCGAGAAAACTCTATACATTGTAGCTAATTATTTTTTGGTTTCGCAAGACTTAACTACAACACACAAAACTAAGTAACTTTAACTATCCAATCCCCTCAAGAATTCAGAGCATGAGGAAATGGAGTGGGAATGATTGTTTGACGATAAGCCTGGTACGAACTCACAACATGAAGGCAAGGTTGCACAACTATCTGCTTGTCTTAATAGGCTTATTGGAAACGACAACACACAATAAACCAAGTATAGATTCTCAACTTGAAGGCAAGGTGGCACAACTATCAGCTCAATCTGAATAAGTTTATTATTCACACACATCACACGATAACCAAGTACATATTCTCAACTTGAAGGCAAGGTGGCACATCTATCAGCTCAATCTGAATGAGTTTATTGAACACAAAACATGAAGGATAGCCAACTATGATAATAAATTGCATAGGCGAGACACACATACAATCTACGATCAAACTAGCCACTATATTTAACTAAAGCAAGAATTCACCATCATAATTGCATGAAACCCAAGTGGCATAACAATTCATCATAATAGTAAATACTCATGAACAGATACAGAGTGAGCAATATTGAAGGCAAGGTAGACACACCATATATTTCTCTCCCGTGCAAAAGTTATGTACAAATGAGCAAAAGCTCTTATTTTATAGACATCGAAAGGTGTAGGGAACCCTAAAATCACCTTGAGTCAACTACAGTCTTGCAATGCATGCAAGATTTATTGCTAAACCCTAATAAAGCAAACTATACGATTAACTGGAAAGCTACCATCAGTTAACCGAAACATTTAATCTAAAAATGGACAATGTGCAAGCATGCACCTCCTTATTGAAAGCAAAGTTAACTGGAATACTACCATTAGTTAATGTAAACCCTAAATACAACTCCAAGTGAATAAAGCTAATCCCAAATAGATATGCATGAGATGAGAGAGCGAGTTAACTTGGAAATATAACACCAAGTTTAACTCCTATGTGTAATGTCTATCCTGAGAGGTGGGAACTGAAGTCTACAAGCCATGATCTCGAGCAACCAATCCCTCAATGAGATTGTTAACTGTATCACTGTCTGGAGCTCTAATACTCTGCCGAAGTATGCTATGTCTATGTAGCATGTCCTCACCAACTGTGATCTGGGACTGAAGTTCACCTCTACTCCTGGTTGCTTCATCAAACAATGTTGACATGACTGTAAGCTGATTAATCTTACAGCCAACGGTCTCCCCACTGAAAATAGTATGAATGAGTCCTTGGAGCTTTGACTGTACATCAGGAAGCTCAACATATGCACCACCCTCAATCTGATATTGATAGGGTAAGCGAGATACTAAGGTTCTCACAAACCGGAGTGCACTAGTAACGTGCTCTCTACTCTCAGCCAACTCTGATGCCATAGTTTCCTCTATCTTTACCTTGAAAACCAACTGTGTTTTCCAAGAGTAGATAGCCTCTTTATCCTCTACATCTGTGACTAATTCATATGCCGCACTCAAGTGAGCAATCATAATCTCCTCCCGGGGTCTATTAATTGCCATGTCTCACTCATCATCTTGGAGACGTAGACGGAGCTCTCGTGCATTGTACCGCAACTAATATAGCTCTATGAGCATAGAACGGCCTCTAGCAACGAACTCATCCTCCCATTCCTCCAAATGCTTGTCGTATGCAACCAGGTGATTAAGTTGGTCCTGTTCTGTTGGAGGCTCAAGCATCGGTGGGAGAGTGGCAGTAACATTTGACCTGTGTACAAGGCTAGAAATGTACTGACGAAGCTGTCTGATTTCAGCCTTGAGGGTTGCCTTGTCTTCTCCGTCCTTCAGCATTCTATTGCTGGCATTGTTTGTAGCAACCTGTAGGAGATCAACCTGAGTCTGGCGAGTGCTACGACCAAGGTTGACTGTGATAACCTCGAAGTTCTGAGATTCCAATTCATCCAAACTCTTCCCCTGTGGAGGTATAGCAGTCTCAATGATGACCTCCATGTCAGTATTCCTCTCCACGTGGACCATGTTCTTGATCCTCTTGTCTGGCACATCCTGGTAAACCTGATCAAAGTCTGAATGATTAAGGACATAGGATGGCTGCCTCCTCTTCCTTCCTAGTTGAGTTTCAATCCAAGACTGGTCTCAGCTAATGCTACTGGAAGGATCTGTACTAGCAATAGGAGGCTCTGACGAGAGTGATTATGTAGAGTAGCTGTTGCGAGATGGAGAGTCTAAATCCAATTCGATATGAATCGGGACTAGTGACTGCTCTGGGGCTGGTGTAGGAACTTGAGGTTGAACCTCAAGCACTGGCAGACTCTGAACTGGCTCTATGACAGGATGTCTGATAGGATCCGTGTGTGTATTAATGGCAAGCTCCTTGCCTTTTGAATTGTTTGGCGCTTGACTTTTCTTGGGAGGGTTACTCTTCTTCTATTTAGGTTTTAATGAGGAAGGTAGCGAAGGATCCACCACTGGCAGCTCTACTCTAGGCTCATTTACCCTTTTGTTCTTCTTGCTGTCGAGGTAAAGTATACTGTTCTGAATAACTCTACTTGACCTCTCCTTGACTGACGTGTACTCCTTGGCATACCAATCAACTGCTGGAAGTGGCTGTGTGTCAACCTGCTCTTTGAAAACTTGAGGAAGGACTTCTCCCTCATCATCTGATAAACCTCCCAGATCCTCTGCCAAGAAAACAGAAATCTGTGAGAGAGAGAAGCGGCCATAGCTACGTCTGTGGACCTCAAAGTCGTCCACGCAATTTTCCCAATAGTCTTCCATAGAAGGCTTATGATATGCGCGATCATCGAGGCATGTTGTGTAATGACCCCAAGGATCATAGGCACGTACCTCAACAAGATACTTGAGATGATACCTCTCTAGCTCCTGTCCTGCAACTTTGGCATCAACTGCCGTCTTGCACCAATATATTCCAAATTGAAAGGGAAAATTGGCAGCTGGTTTATGCTTGCGGCGCAAATGACAATGAACATCATGTAACTGCCTTAGGAACTCCATAAAAACTGTTCTATCTGAAGGATAGCGTGGAAGCATGGCTAGATTTCCTGTAAATCCATATACTCGGATATAGGTGTATGTCAGGAACTAAATAAACCAATCTACCCAACCATCCATCGCTGCTCTAGCAACTACCGAGATACGAACATGCAACTCCCGGTCCAAATTTCTCACTGTATAAGTCAGGAAAGCCTCGTGAACACGCTTGAAGTGATGTTCAGTCTTAGTGAACTCAATCTGATCATAATAGTGATAGACTTTCTGAACACTGAGAATGACAATGGCGTTTAACCCTCAGAACTGACCTTGATAAGCAATCAAGTACACGAGGTAAGAACACATGTGAAACTTGTGGGCAACTAGAAAACCGGTGATTTGCTTGTGGAGAACATCGCTGATGAAGGATGCCCAGTCATAATGCTCCTACCCAGATATGATGCGACCAATGATGCAATACATCCAAGGCTGGAAAACATTTGCATGTGAATGACTTGAAACATGATTCAAGAGTGTGATTAGAATCGCGTACTCATCCTTGTACTCACCACAACCCACATTGTTTGGCAATTTGTTCTTCGCTTGCTTCAACCATCGTTCTGCCATCTTGTTTTGGCACTTGTGTACATCAGCGTTGAATGCATGCTCACACTGCTCCATAAAAATAACCAGACTGTTCGGGTGCTGAGGGATACCAAAACTTCTTTCAACGTTCAGAGGCTTAAGACTGCAAATAACTCGTCTATCTACTGACACTATCTCATGAGTAGCAGAGTTGTAATGCTTAATACAAGACATCACGAACTCAACACAATGAGAGGAGATAGGTATGGAAGCGGCCTCAAGTAACCTGGACTGTTGAATGTTCTGAATAATTGAATCTTTGATCTTGACTAGATCTAATACTGCTTCTGGCAGCACCTTGTGAAGATTCGTCTCAACTGTCCCAATGAAGTCATGAGTAAGGACTAATTTGGTCCTGTATTCGAGCTGAGTGTATTGCATTTTGAAAATCTCACCCGTTGACTGTGAACTTGACTATGTTCTGACAAGATTTTTGGAAAACTAAAAATAGCCTGCTGAGGCTAAAAATAGCTTGTGAAAGGGTTATTTTCGACGAAAAATCTGAGATATGGGTTTTGTCCAAAAAAAGTTTCTAAGACAACCCAGAATGTCAGAAATGCAAAAATCTGACTTCTACTTGATCATGCAAGGAATTTTCAGTTGAGAAAATTAGAAACTCGAGCACTGATGCTCTGGAGTTAAAAATTCCTGAAAATTCAAGCACATGAATTTAATTCGAGGAAGCTATATAGAATTGATCTAGATGATCAAATTTTCCAAGATTTGCCAATTTCAGGAACATGTGAATTGAAATCTGAGAGGAGAAAAGACATTTTTTTTGTGTCTTTCTTTGTCAAAGTCATCCCCTGTTTCTCAAATTTGTTGATGAATTATGAACTTGCACCTGCAAAAGGAATATCTGATGTTTCTGAATTTGATTGTTGATGATAAATTCGCCCAACTTTGGAAAATTCGCCTCTGCTCTGAAGAATTACGAATTTTGCTCAAGCTGAATGAATGTTTAATGCCAGGCGCCATGTTTAAATAGAATAAATTCACACCTCAAAGGTGACTGCAAGATTTAAAACCTACACTGAAAATAGAAAGCTTCTGATTGGTCCCATCCAGTTCGAACTGAGATTGACTCGGAGTCTGGAATAAAATAATAATAAAAATATTCATCATGCAATTTGAAAATCCAGCACAAAGAGTCGCCAATTCAAGAAAATCACCATTTAATGCTCAAATATGCAAAATAAATATTTAATATTATTTTAATAAGTCGAAAAACCACGTGAAGCTCTTGGATTCATCCAACGAACTTCACTAATTTCAAAATGTCCTCATTTGTCCTCATAGGCGTCAATTTGCTCAAGATATTACGTTTTTTTATTAACTTCCTACTTTGTAGCTGACTACAAAGTTACAACTGACCATATTCAACACTGATTTTCGGGTGACCAGATGATGCTAAGGCTGAACAGGGATATTCATTGCGAAGCCTACAGAGCAAGGATCAAATGTCTATTGGGAGTCATCACTGCAAAATCCATCATTTAACACCTTAAAAAATTAGGCACCCTTGATTAAATTGATTTTACGACACCAGACTTAGCCATTTTTCCATACTGCCATTTGACGCTTCAAACGGCTATTGACGATGAACGGTGAACCCTGCTAACTGAATGATAGGCTCACTACGTGACGAGGTATTCCACATCCAACGAATATACGTAAGGCACCTGAAAGTTGTATTCAGGACCCCAAAAGCAAGGGCGCCCCTAGCCTGAAAAGGCTCAAAAAACATTTTGATAAAAGTACAACTCTCAACCAGATGCCCTTCTTTGACCTCTGATATCGAGAGCTGGGGATTCACGAACCGTCTGTCTCAACACGTAACTAGAAGGACCTACGAGAGATGTCTCTAGAGGCGATGAAGCAAGAAAACTACTTCTAAGACCTCAAAGAGAAGTGGGCCTTTCCCAAGGTGGAATATACGACCAGACTTGGCCATTTTTCAAGTTGTCTTCGTTTTTCAATATTCTGCAAAGACCTCGCACGTACGAGCGTTTGCCAAATCCTGGAGGCTGACAGCTGGGCTTATTGGATAGCTGGAGTAATTGCGCACAAGTCCTGTGAAGACTTTGAAAGCTAATAACCCCATCTAACAGGCCTAAAGGCTGGGCGCCCCTGGCCTATAGAGGCTATAGTGTATGTTTGATGTTTCTCCACCAGCTGATTTACGTGCCTGGTAGAATCTCTGCCACGATCTCTCAGAATATCGGATTGACAGGCTGACTGGTGCGTTGCGAAATCGGACTAGAGTAGTACTAATGTCAAGAAGACCTTATATGAAAAATCATCCATCTCAGGGGTCATTTTGGAGGGCGCCCCTGAGCTACAGGGGCGCAATTTTACTATTTGAGAACTTTTTATGATGTGAAGTTTCCTCATAACCTCATCTTCTGATCTTGATTGTCGGAGCTCTGAGTCTCGGATGTCTGCACTCGATAGCTCATCGGATAGCCAGACTAGTCGTGAAAATATTAAATGTATCAATATGCAGGAATGCCAGAATTTAGACCTCCTTTAAGAAGGGCGCCCCTGGGCTACAGGGGCACAAAAGTTGAAAAGTGACAAGCTTTTTCAAATTTTTAATCTTCTGAACCTCAGCTTCTAACATCAATTACCGGAGTTGTAGACCTCGGATAACCTTGCAGGATAGCTTGACGGATAACTGGGCTAATTCTGAAGAGATTGACTATATTTGCAAGCACATGCCATAAAATCTGGGCCTTCAAAGAGAAGGGCGCCCCTGGGCTATAGGGGCGCAATTTTGCTTTTCCCTGAGAAATCATCATAAATTGATCACTAAAATCTTTGTCTTGGTCATTGAAATGACCATGCAAAGGTATAATTATCATCATGAAATGCTTCATTCTAAGTCCCCGATTCAGGTTCTGATCAACAGGTACTGCCTTTGACTGACACAACACTGACAAAACTCCATGCTTGATATTGCCCAAAAACTGTATTTGACATAATTGTAGGAAGGTTTAGACTCTTTTAAACAAAATGCCTTGATGAAGCAAAAAATTTGGCTTGGGTACAACACATTGAAAAATCATTCATGCAAACCCTAAAAATTGCTTCTAAGGCCCAGACTGCTAAAAAATAGCAAGTTGTCAAAATTCACCTCAAAATTTGCAAGCACCTTGAAGTGTATTGAATTTGGTGTAACAGTTCGTTTCTCGAAAACTTCAGCAGAAAAACTTGAAATGGGGTACTTACTAAAAATAGCAAGTTGTCAAAACTCGGTGAAAATTCAGTGGAATCTGCTGGAGGCCTACTAACTCAGTGCGAAGCTCAGATCTCAATTTTCTCACTTAAATTAACTTTAAACTGGCTTGAAGAATGCAAACCCTAATTTACAGACTTAGCCAAAAATTAAACCTAAGCTAAAAGACAGGCACATCCCCAGAAAGACAGATAGAACAAAGAGAGACAGCCGCAAAACCAAAGCCAAAAGACACAAACGGAGCAAACATTAGGGGGTCCCCATCTTGAATGGGGTGATGTTTGAAAAGGTCCCAATTGGTGGTAATAAGGTTATGTTGCAAAGTGGTCATCCCGTGATGCCACCAATCATGAGCCACCCCATCCAGGTGCAATGTAGCAAACTTAACTGCCTCATCCTCGTGCATAGGTCTCAGCGACAAATAGTTGTCAAGCTTCTGCACCCACGATCTAGCTGAACACTTGTCACTGCCGTCAAAATGTGGCAAGACAACCTTGCTAACAGCATGCTGGAAATCCCTGTTAACCTATGGGTCCTGTGGTGCCTGTGGTGCCTGTGGTGCTCTCTGCTCCTATCTGCCTCTATCTCTAGGCCTCTGTAAATCAAAAAACTCCGGCACTAACAATGCCTATCTAATCTCAAGAGCTAAAGACATATATTCACCATAAAGCCTAGTAACATTAGCAGCTGAAAAGGCATGTGGTGACTACGCCTCTGCCTGCGGAATCTGCTGCTCTAGTGGATTCTCTCGAGGAATAAATGTCGGCTGACCGGATCTAAGAATGGACCCACCAGATGATGGATCATTATGTATTGGCATTCGAGTCTGCTCAACTCAAAGATGGTCAGCATGACCTGCCAGCTGTAGAAATGAACTCTAACTCAAAGCACCAACCAAATCTGTAACCATATCCATCAAATTCTCATGTCGCCTCCTAAACTCTTCAAGAGGACTATGATGTCTATCACGTTCCCTGTCTCAAACCTCTCTGTTATCTTGGTGTATCTCTCTATCTTTGTCGCCCATTAAACCTATAATACTGTCCTCACTGCTACTAGAGCTAGACCTGTGTATGCCCAAGATGCCTGAAACTGTATCACCCTCAGGAAGCGGGGGTGGTTCCCAATGTCCTGTTCTTCCTCCTTTGGTATAAAACAAATTATCTCTACTTATGAAATCTAACACTACACAGGATGGCAGGATAACTGCTCTGATACAACTGTAAGAGACCTATTGTCTCTAACCCTTGCAAACTGATATGTGGATGATGCAGTTTTATTTTATTTTGAAAGTTTGCAATTTCTTTGTGTTTTTGAGGTAAATAAACCCTTTGTATTTTTTTAAATTAAATGATGCCAGGCATATCGAATAAACTAAAAAGTATTTAAAATGCAATTTCTATAATATCAACTGCCGCAAAGATATTATTTATTGATTCTCCTTTGAAAAATTTTACAATAGAGCATACCAAGAATACAAGGAAGTAATATATCAGAAATTCTGGATGCTGGCAACAATATAAATAACTTTAAAAGCTCGATCTGCTGCAAGTATTATTTTCTCCACCATAAAAACTTTAGAAAATTCCCTCCTTATTATAGCTGCCCCTAGTAGAGATGAAGAGCCTCAGAAAAACAAGGCGATCCATGGCTGGTAGGAAGTACGACCTACAACTATAGCAGTTGTACGGACTATAGCAACACTTAGTATGGCCCAGATTGAATATACAGCTGATAATATGAGCAACAACAAAGATGTATGATTAATTTCTCACAATGCAGCTCAAGCCCTAAATGATTCTTCTCAAATTAGCACAAATTGAACTCTTGAATGAAGTCCATGATCAGGCAATAATCTCAGCTAGTATTTCACAGCCTCAAAATTGCAAAACAATGAAGAGTTTCCATTCTCCAATGTTGAAAATGGCAGAAACCCTAACTGGCTCCTTCACCAAGCACAAACTCCAAAGACACAATTTTATAATCTCCAAAAACATAATGAAATCGAATGTCTTTGATGCCCTTTTATAATTCCTCAAGAAGGTCAACCTCTTAGCTGTATTTAATTTTCCTTTGAAATCCATTTTTAGATTTTTGATAAAAACTTTATAATATCTTCAAACGTGGGTGCCCAAACCAATAATATAAATTTAATGTAGTTTAAGTGATTTTAATTGAGGGTCATGGCCTCGTCGGACATAAAGTACACTTTTTGACTTTATAATTTAACTTTATATTATTTAATCATCATTAAAGTACCTTTAATGATAATTATTCATTAAACATTTAATATTTCTCCCATCCAACTAAATAAGAGGTCAACACTACATCCGAGACCTGTCCAGGTGCCTTACTAAATTTAGAAACCCTGACTCCCCTGAAATGATGACTTACTATAAATAGTAAGTATGAAGAACTGAGTCTAATGAAGGCCAAACCTGAACCCACATTGAGCTCTGAAGGAAAAACCCATTGATTACTGCCAAGAAGGACCCTCTAACAATTTTTGTTAGCCTACAAGGGCCAGGAATAGGCTAAACCATCCAAAAACAACAACTAAAAAAAGGGGACATTACAGGGCGCCCACGATCACCAAATTTAGAATATTTTTGAAGATTTTCATGATTTTCAATCTTCTCCTTTAATGAAACATCTCTGTTCGATCCAAGATTCTAGCCATTTGACTAATCCAGTGACCCGGCTGATGGATTCATTATGAAGCCTATAGAAATTTGAGAACCCCTAGAATTGGAAACCCTAAAAATTGGTTTTGAGCCCTTGAAATGTTGCGCGCCCCTAGCTAGCTAGGGCACCTTTATTCTCCAGATTTTTTACTCTAAGTTTTCAACCTTTTACATTCCTCTTCATCTTTTGCTTCGCGCTCAGCAGTTGCTCGTGCATTGTATGTCAGAAACTGAAAAAAAAAGGGCTAAGGTAAGGAATCCCAGACGCCCTCCTTGAATTAAGGCGCCTGGACTCTCCAAACTTAGTTTTATTTTCACAATTTTCTAGATTTTCAGATTCCTCTCCTTCATTGACTGTTTCTCGAGCATCTTTCGCCATTTCTCATCATCTATGCAGAATTGAGACTTTGATTCTGACACCTAGCCTTCCCCTTTATCACCCAAATCTACCTCTATACATGCACCACCTCTTGTAGAGGAGTCAATACCACTGCCTGAAGGAGATCTCTGGTGTATTCCCAAAATACCAAATGCAGTTTCCCCTTCCAGAACATGTGTAGGCTACCACTGTTTCTTAATTTCTCTATTATAATACTATTTCTCCCTATCACTCATGAAAACCACAAGCTGGCAGGAAAACGAGCTTTGATACCGTTGTAAAGACTCGCTCCCCGGGTAGGGGGATTTTTACGGTTTATTTTGATTTACTTGACAATGCAAGCATGTTGTCAATTGTAATCATAATATTGGGCTGGTACTTAATTTCCAAATTTCAAATAAAATGCACAGGCTACTACAATAAATGAATTCTTAGTCTATAATTATTTTAAGCATTATTCTGTCATACACATGGCCTGCTCAATAATTTATTCAAGAAAATGACATTCACTTCTTTCCAAGTGCAGAAATAAACTCATAAACTGACTATAGCAATTATATTATATTTGCAAAGATTTTGTATAGTACCATTCACACGCTGCCCATAAATAATAGCGGCTCCCCTTGTATTCACCAATTGCTGGAAGAAGATGGCACTGAAGCTTAAATAAGACAAAATCTTCCCTTCTGACCGCTGAGGTGCTACCCACATCAGCCTGTAGCGGATCAAATAATAGTGGCGATATGACTTTAGTGGTGCTTCCTTCCAAACCCATGACTTTCCACAAGGTGGCAGCTATATTTGTCTTTTTATGCAAGCCCAATATCCTTCCAAACAACTATGCTTGGTTAATAGACTCTGATTCATAAACAAAATAAATGCCTCCTCCAAATTAATCGCCCAAGCAATGCAGTCGAAGAGGTTTAGGCGACCAAAATGTGAAGATCAATAACTCCAAGAAATGTAGTATATCCTTAGACACGACTAGCAATAATGAAGGACCTCTGAATGATAATTCTGATATATTCGCCCAGCCTTAATGAAGACACTCTAAATGGAAAATCTGATGTGATCAACCAGCAATAATGATGAATGAATTGATATATGTACTAGTTGGATTAATCATTATTCTTGCAATTTCATCTCCAAAGGAGACTTCACGAAATTAACCAAATTCCATAGGCTAGGGTGGAATTGTTTCCTAAGGAAGAAATTCCTTGTGCCTTAGAAAATTTTCTTCAACTTCAATCATCTTGTCTTTAAAGATTTTTTTTTTTTTGTTAACTCACTTAGAAAAATTGTCTTGAAGGCACATATCATGGAGGATATTTAATTCCAATGCCCAACATATTTTATTTATCACATGGCAATTTCCAACGCCTTAGTTATTTTATCTTTTAACATCATGAACTTTGGGCATAATTAGCATATGTGGAAGAAAAACTCCAGCGCCTTCACTTGTCAACTCCCATTCACCTTACCTTAGGCACATTTCACACCTGCAAGGAGACTTTACTTCCAACGCCTAGGCAACATTAATCTTTTAATTTTACCCTCACACTCTTTATTCACCTTTTACTTCAACTTGGGCGCATATCACACTTTATGAAGGATAAAATATTCAATGCCACTCTTGTCTATCTTGGGCGCATTTGGCACATGGTGAAGGATGAAACACATCCAAACACCCTTGACCTTTTGACTTTGCATGGGCACATTTGAGAGGGAGAGGAGGATTAAGTAATTCCAATGCCACCTTGTGACTTTTGACCTCCCTTCCGTTGTCTTCACATGCCCTCACTTGGGCGTATTTAAGCATGGGAGGTGGAATAAACTTTTCAACTCCTAGCTTTGACTTCTTAGATTCTTCCAAGCATGGGCGCATATAGCAAGTGCAAGAGGATGAGCGCATTTAGTATAGTGAGAAGGATGAAAGTTCTCACGCTATTGACTCCTTTGACTAGCCTTCCAAGTATGGGCGCATTTTGTGCCTTGAGAAGGATAAACATTTTGACTTTGACCTTCTTTGAGAGGTGGGCGCATATGACATGATGTGAAGAATGTTTATGCCTTAGAATATTTCCACTTATCTTGATCAAGCAAGCTGGGCACATATGGAGGGTGGTGAAGGATAAGACTCATACTTAGAAACTTTTATCAACCTTTCAAGCTTGAGGGGAGGGCGCATATGAGAGGTCATGCTTCAAATCTTAAGGACTAAGAAAATTTTCATCTCCTTTTCTTCTCCTTGGGCGCATTTTCAGGGGTGAGCATCAAGTTCCATGACTTCAAAATTTTCAAGATCCAATCTTCTCCTTCATGGGCGCATTTTCAAGGGTCAACTTTCAATTTTCAAACGCTTAGGAAATTCTGAGTCACCTTCAAGCTTTAATGGCGTTCCTTACTGGCTGGACTCCAAATTTTATCAGATTTAGTAGATTTCATGCCATTTGTCAAATTTAGAGTGATTCGTTCATGCTAACCCTAGCTTGCCCCAACTTTCTATTTTTAGAAAGTTCCCCAGATTTTGTGCTTTGGATTGACTTTTGACTCTGAAGAGCCTAATTTTGCTTTGTGTTGACTCTTGGGATGTGATTGAGCTATCGGGGCCTGATGCCTGCCTGCACCTGCTATTTTTAGCAACTTACTAAAAATAGCAATTCTCAGAATGCCTTCAAATTTTGCGTGCCGATTGCCTGAAGGGTATTGATTGTGACTGGACACTGCTTCTTCCTGGCTGTCGCGTTTTGCCCTTGATTTTAGAAAACCCTAATTCTTCTACACAGGCTTGCTAAAAATAGTAAGTGCTTGATTTTTGAATCTCTGCAACTCTGTTTGCCTTGAAATTCGAATGACGTGCTCCTCACCACGTGAGTTTCCTGCTGACATCGGCGCCTGCTGCTGACTTTCTATTTTTAGCCAGTTTCTAAAATGACTTACTATAAATAGTAAGTGCTCTGTTTGCCTTCAAATTTTACCAGCAGATAGCTTGAAAGATGTTGATCACGGTGGTATACACCGGTTTTCGAAAATTTTGACTTTTTATGCCTCTTTTTGGGTCCCGAAGCTGGAAACCCTAATTGGTCTTGCATGCATATCAAACGACCTCCGTTTGTCCTCGTTTCTGTTGCATTGTGATCAGTTTGTGATTCTGAAGTGCTGGGAGGCAGCTGCCGGAATGCATTTGCTAAAAATAACAAGTTGTTGAAGAAGTGATTATCCTGCTTTGCATGTCACATCACTGCATAGCTCTCGAAAAACCCATAAGGAATATGCTGACATGCAAACCCTAAAAATAGCCTCTGAAGGCTGAACTTTGGAAGTCATTATTTCATTTTGCATGTTATACTGTCACGAAGGTCTTAGAAAACCCAGAAGGAATCCTCAAACATGCATTGAAAAACTCTGCATATAGGCCTTGAAATTTGCTTCGGAAGCTGAACTGCTAAAAAAATAGTAAGTTGTATGTTTCAGCTCAAATTTTGCCAATGAGTAGCTTGATGTGTTCTGGATGCAACATGACTGTCAAAACTTCAAGAATGTTGACAGAATGCCCAAAATTACACACTAAAAATAGTAAGTTGTCAGAATCTGATGAAATTTCAATGGAAACCTGCTGGAAGCATGCTAACACCAATGTTAATCTCCGTTTTCAATTTATTCACTTCATTTGACCTCAAATTGGCAAGGAGGATGGAAACCCTAATTTCTAGACTTGGCCAAAATTCAAGTTTAAACTCAATGACAGGCACAATCCTCGAAAGGCAGACAGCAGAAAGAGAGGGAAAGAGAGAGAGAGAGAGAGAGAAAAACCAAAGCCAAAAGACCAGAATGGAGTAAAAATTAGGGGTCCCCATCTTGAATGGGGCGATGTGCGAAATGGTCACAATACGAGTATTGCTACAATTCCACTTACCACATGTCTATACAAATGTCACCTTTCATGGCATTATATGGGTATGAGGCACCCAATTTCATGGATCTGTTGTTGAGTGACAGTAGAGTGCCTAGTGCTGGAGACTTGTTGCAAGAGAGCCAAGACATTGTAAAGGCTCTTAAGGAGAATATCGCTAAGGCACAAAATCAGCAGAAGCAATATGCAGATCAGAAGAGGACTGAGCAGTCATTTGAGGTTGGAGATATGGTGTACTTGATGTTGCAGCCTTATCGCCAATCCACTCTTAAAAAGAATGGTGCCGAGAAACTCAAGCCACGGTATTATGGACCCTTCAAGGTGATCAGGAGAGTAGGAGAGGTGGCCTATGAGTTGGACTTGCTGGCAGAGAGTTGAGTGCATAACGTATTTCATGTGTCACGCCTCAAGAAGGCATTAGGACATCATGTGGTTCCTTCTACAGTGTTACCACCCTCAGATGATGAGGGGAAATTGGTACTGGTACCTGAGGCCATCCTTGAGGTCAGAGAGAGGAATTTGAGGAGGCGGACTATCAAGGAATATCTAGTTAAGTGGAAGGACTTTCCGGTTGAGGATGCTACTTGGGAGAGTGAGGATAAATTATAGCATCCAGAGTTGAGATTGCTTGAGGACAAGCAATTTCAGGGAGGGCGGACTGTGATGTCCCCTTCTAGTTGACATCAGTCAGCTGAGTAGATTGGCCTATTATTGACCCTCGTAGGTGTTGGCGTTTAAATTCGCACCTCTGGAATGCATATTTGAAACAGACAGCTATGCACAGATAAACTGCTCTTCAAATTAGGAGGGGAAGCTCCCTCTTGCTGATGGTATTCAAGAAAGTAAACCAAAACTAAGTTGCCCATCTTTTTGATCAGCTAGAGCACAAGGTTTATAAAACACAATCGCTGCAGCTGAGATTTTCTGATTTAAGAACTTCAACTACGACTAACTTAAACTAAAGACGTTTCTAACTTCTCAAGTAATAAGCAGAGCAAGAGAAACTAGAAATGAACAAGGTAGATTTTCTGACAAAATACTTCGATAAACTCTTTCTCAACGAACATCTACACACTTCAATGTAAGTTGAAATCAAGATCATAAAAGTAAAACACCAATAACGGAAATCAGAGATTTTATATCAAGGCAAAGGAGGCTCATGATTTTATTACTCGAACTTCTGGAACAAAACTCACTTCTAACATGCCTGGAATAAGAAATTGCAGCTAAAGAGGCTTGCAATCTTATTCTTACACAATAGAAACAACAATCACACTAACTCCTTGTTGGCTAAAGAGGCTCAACAATTTGCTATCACAACACAATTGAACGACACTTGAATAACAAATAGAAGGAAAAATAGGCTCAGCGTTTTGTTATCACTAGCATAGTTAAAGAAACTAATGAGAAAAGGCTCTTATTTATAGACAAGCAGAGGAGTAGGGAACCCTAAAATCTCCTTGCTTTCACAATCTAGGGCTTGCTCAGCAAGCAAGCTTTATTACTAAATCTAGAAAGAGATAACAACTAACACCCTAAGAAAGCAAGAAAAGCGGGAAACGCCAACTATTACATTTATCTTCTTTCTCTTCTTCAAAGAATGGATAAGAATCGTTCCAAGAATAGAAAGAAAGCAGAAAGAAAGCTTCTAGAAGAAAGCTGCTTTAAAGCTCGATCTCATCCGCTAGAAAATTGGAAATTGTGTCCCGGTTCGGTGCATCTATGCCAACCAAGGCAATATTCTGATTCTCCAAGATCTCTTCGCCCTTAGAGAATCTTTCACTTCTTCAACTATTTTATGAGTTCTGTTTTTGAAAAAACATCGCTGCCCTGAAAGATGACTCACAAATTTGATAACTTGGCGGCTCTGCAACTTTATGCTTCTAACACTTCGCTTGATTTCCAACAGAAGAGTATTGCACAACTCTTTTTTGATACCTTTCCTTTTTCTCATATCACACCTTCTTGTGTTCTTCAGTTGTGATGATGAAGTTTTGACATAGTGTTGATTTGGTCTAAAACTTGAGGGGAGTGTACTCCATATTGAAAACCTTGAAGAATGACTGTAAACTCGCCTATGTTTTGACAAGTCTTGAGCAACTTTCTATTTTTAGAATGCTGGTTTTTCATCTTCAAACGGACAAATTTTTGGAATTTTTTCTGAGATATGGGTTTTGCTTAGAACTTCGTTGCAAGACAACCCAGATTGTCCATTTTTGAAAATTTTGAATTTTGCCTGAAAAAGTAGCAAACCCTAATTTCTTCAATTTTTCCCAAAAAAAGCTGGCACCTGGGTTTTGTTTAGAACAAGATTAGAAATGGACCCAGTTGATTAGTTTTGCAAAACCCTGACGTTTGATCAAAAAAGAAGCCAACCCTAGGTTTTGAAATTTTCTCGAAAAAAACTGTGATATGGGTTTTCTTCAGAAGACTGATTTGAGAGGACCCAGATGGTTGAAAACTAAATGCACTGAGGATTTCATTGACATGCAAAATAAAAGCAGCTGCTGCAACTTGATGAAGTTCTTGAAAATTTCCTTCAGAAGATTGAAGAGAAAAGACCCAGATGATTGAAAACTGGAAACCTTGGCCTTCCCTTTGAAAAGTTTGATCTCCTGGATGAAAAAATTTGAAAAAGCAAGGGTTTATGCTTGCTGGTCTGAAAAATCTGATATAAAACCAGCAACTATGGATTCTTGAATCACAAAACTTCTTCAAACTTGCTGCTCCACTTTTCTTCTTTGAATGCTACCTGCAAAAATAATGAAAACTGAATGGAAGAGATGTCTTAAATAGATTTAGGGCTTGAAATAGTTTTGATTTCTTTTGTTTTTATTTCCAAAACCCTAAAACTCAGCTTCATTGAACTTGGACGCCATCCTTCACTTGGCAATTTTGAAACTTTTTGAAAATCTCAAAAATTTCTCTAAGGCATGAGAATTTGGGCGCCCTTCACCTGGGGCGCCCACTTCCTCCAGTGTTAGTTTATTTTTTGATATTTTCAACTTTTCACCATTTTGACATGCTACTTCGCCTCTGATTTCTCGTTTGCAGATTGATTCGACAAGCGAGCTGAAGGTTTCACGGCGGAGCCTGACTGATTCTGAGAAAGAAGTTTCTGGAGTCACCTCTGGCGAAAAACTTGATCTTGACCTTCGAATTCATGGGAGCCTTTTCCTTCGAGGGGCTCCGAAATTTCACAGTGCTAGCCATTTTTCTGATCTTCAATTTCTTCATAAACTCCTCTCCTACAGATGATTTCATTGAATCTGGAGCTCCGGGCGTCAGATCGACTGACGGTTGAGCTCATCGCGAAGCTATCGAGATTTGAAGAGGGGTCTTCTGGAACGATCTTCGCCAAAAAGTGGGTTTTAACCCCTCAAAAGTTTGGGCGCCCATCTTGGCTGGGGGCGCCCATTTCACCCAGACTTAGATTATTTTTCATCTTTTTGTTGCTTGCTTCTGAATCTTCGTTCTCAGCCTTAGTCGTACTCCCTGTTTGGCTCTTCGTATCTCACAACCGCGGACTCTGATCGACGTACAGGATATCTCATTGGAAAGCCGGATCAATTGTGATGAGATCACGTTAGAGCCTTATCTGCAAATTCATCTGATAGACCCCTTGAAAACTTGGGCGCCCTTCTTCACCAGGGGCGCCCACTTTTACCAGACTTAGCCATTTTTATAATGATTTTCGCCTTCTAGTTTGAAACCTTCATTTTGAACCTTCGTCTTCGATCTGAATTTGCTGGAGATTGGGCAGTCGGATGATCTGACGGAGACAGGCATGTCGAAGCCAGCTGAACACTGATGAGATTGAGCATACTTTTGAACCCTGACTGCTGGAGAAGGTGCTTCAAAAATTTGGGCGCCCTTCTTCACCTAGGGCGCCCAAAACCTCAACACTTAGTCAAATTTTGATATTTTTCAACTTTCCTTGTTCTGACCTCTGTGCGGATACCTCCTGTTTAGCCTCGAATTCTGGATGACTGCGTAATCTGTTGACTGTACCATCGAATCCATCGCGGAGCTGGCAGAGAACTAAACAAGTTTGACTGGAGGCGCAAACCCTAATTTTGACATCTGGTGCCCTAAAAAGATGGGCGCCTATTTCCTTTTGGGGCGCCCATGTCAAGCAAACTTAGTCAAAATCTGGTAAATTTCACCTTCCATCTTCATTCAACATGCATGTTCATCATTTCATCTTTTGTTCGATGCTTGATCATTGAATCTAATGCGTGGCAGCCAACTAACCTCCATTGATGACTATGGAGCTCCTCATATACTTCTGAAAAAGCAGAATAGACCCACTAGGGCAAAACTGATTATTTTAAGATTCTGACTACACCAGCCTGATATGGACGTATTTTGAACCAATCAAAATCAGTTTGAACCCTAACGAACCAACTTTCTATTTTTAGAAAGTTTTGCCAGTATCCATTTCAAAAGAAACCCAGAAAAACCCAGAAAAGTTACTATTTTTAGGAAATTTCTAAAAATAGCAGTTTTCCTAAAATTTAGGGATGAAAAACTAAGATCTGGGTTTTGTAGGTTAAGCTGCTCTGAGCAGACCCAGATCGTCATATTTTGGAAATTTTGCATTTTAACCCCTCATGCAAGACATGCATACCCAAATTTTGACCTTTTTGACTGATTTAACAAGACTTTTACTCATTTCTTCAAAATGTCTAAGTGTAACAAAAATTTTAATTTTGGGGTACAACAGTAGGCTAATGAGGATGGGTAGAGGGTCCTCTGAGGGGAGCAGCTTCTTCAGTAGTCAAAGTTATGTAGGATTAGTGTTCGTTTGAGTTCTATAGGACTTCGGATGCAGAACTTACTATTTATAGTCAGTCAGTGGTGTTAGAGATGGGCCCCTGCTATTTTTAGCAAAAAGGGGTTAGTCATATGCAGATTCCTTATGCCAATTTCCAGTTCAAACGGCGTGATGAGTAATAATGGAGTTATTAATATTTATTTGGCTAAAATAAATATTAATGGTTGAGAGCTTATATTATAAAGTTATAATATAATTTTATATTATAACTTAAGTGACTTAATGAGGGGTCGACTTATCATTGAAAAGGGGGCCAAATTTATATTAATTTTATTGCACAATTCCCTAAGTCATTTCAATAGTCAAATGAATGAAATAAATGAATTTCATTTAAATCATTTAAAAGAGTTTTTTGGGAGTTCGAACTTGAAGAAGGCTATATATATTTTTGGAAGAGATCGAACTTCATTATTATTGCATTTTGAGAACATTTTGATGAGTTTGAATTTGCTTGGAGAACGAGGGTTTCTACCTGCAACAGCCATTAGAGAACGTAGTTTCTTCTGTGAGCAACCATCTGAGCTGGTGAAATATCCAGTGAACTTGGTG
This sequence comes from Sequoia sempervirens, assembly GCA_007258455.2. Taxonomy (NCBI): domain Eukaryota; kingdom Viridiplantae; phylum Streptophyta; class Pinopsida; order Cupressales; family Cupressaceae; genus Sequoia; species Sequoia sempervirens. The sequence continues at coordinate 45,175 of VDFB02083109.1, forward strand.
ATTTTGGAGGGTCTCAATCGGAGGCTCTATTTGGATTTCAATTGGGTGAATTTGGTGAAGTTTGGATCAGATTTAAGAGACTGGAGTTGCAGTTCATTTTCAGATTGAAAGGGATTATTTTCAAAGGTTTATTTGCTGCTACAGTGCCCATGAACAATACGCTACAGTGCCCGTGAACAATGCTCTACAATACCCGTGAACAGTGCACTACAGTACTCAAATCAGCAGTTTGGGCATTTATATCAGGTTTCCTATTAGTTACAATTGTTTTTTGTATAAGCATTCAAATAAAAGGATATAGTTTTCCATTGTAAGAATGAGTATTTGTTTTGCATTCAATATAGTTGTCTATCATTGCAATATCTCTTCCTTATAATCAGTGTATTAGAAGTAGTTTTCTTTTATGTCAAAACCCTCAAAGCACAAAAAAACCAGAAAATACAAAAACAAAAATTACAAACAATCAAGCACAGTTGCAGTTGTTAGTGAGTTCAGTGATTGAACCAGTTGGGGTTCTTACACAATGAGATAACAGGGAGTGAACTGGAGTGAAGAGCTATTCTTGAGGAGGCGCATCCCTATCCTCCTTGGTTGCATTATACTGGATGAATTTAGAAACTATCATGTCAACCTCCTCGATCGTGACAGGTGGCGGCGCATTGAAAAAGAATTCTAGCAAATCTAAATCATCCGAGCATTCAGCAAAATATCTTCCCATTTTGATTCTTGTCGCTGGAAATTGCGAAAGATGAACAAGAAGTCAGCTGCCTTAGTCAAATTTTTCTTGAGGACGGGCCCAGTAGTGAAGAAGATTTCCTGAATTTTGTGCTTCAGGCTTTCAAACTGCAGGTTGTTTGCTTGTACAATGTCCTTCTCCAGCGCATCTGCAGCCACAGCTAGAATCTTCTCCCGAACTTCTTTTGTCCTTTCCTCAATTCGGATAGTATCTGCCTTTATCTTTTCTAGGATCTCGCTTTGTGTGATCAATGTCATGTACCAGCTACTGAAATCATAAGCTGCACCTGGTGCAATTACTTTTCCGTTGACCAGCTTTTGCTTCGACACTCCTTTAAGCACTTTGAGACATGGAATGATTCTGTCTCGAACATCCTAAGCATTATCGCATGCTTCTGCCAATGTTGCAATTCTCGATAGCAAAGAAGAAGTTTTCCCATACGCCAATGCTAGTCTTTCTGCAAATACAGCCACCTCTTGTCTGTTTCTGATTAACCATTCTTTAGTCTCCTTGGCTATATTCTTCTCCTCTTCGAAAATCTCCTGAGAAGTATTCATCAGTGGAGGAGCTGTTGAGGTAGTCTGATCGAGAGGCTTGGTTAGACGCTGAATATACTCCTTGAGTCGTTCAACCTCTCATTTATACTCTTTTTTCTTTACTATCTCCTTCTCTAGCCTCGCTTTTGATAGTGGCAACAAAATTATCCAATTCTTCCATCTCCTGTCCTTTTGTGGTAGGGCCTAAATCGACAGTGGTAATGGAATATTCCTAAGGAGAAATTTCTTCCCTCGACTTGCCAACTGTCGGTACAACAACTTGGACTGTACGATGCCTAGCTTCATCTCTCTGAATAGTGGAGAAGGTTTTGGCAGGCTTTCTTGCACTGACTGCTTCCAATCTGACCAGGAAATCAGCCATGTCATCTTCTTCTGAAACTTTTTCATGTTCCTTCATCTTCAATCTCTCTCTCAGCCAATCAAGAATAGTTGGCTGCTCGGTATCTTGTTCTTCTTGAATGTTCTGCAAGACCAGGATTTCTTGGATTCCTCTCAGGGCTGAAATCATTCCTTCTTCAAACTCGTTTTCCAAAATGTCAACCTCATTGTCCGATTCCAAAACCTCAGTGCCTGTGGGTGATGGAGGCTCATCATCTTCGGGCTAAACAGGGATAGGAGAGGGAATCCTTATATCTCCCAAAGATTCATCAATGTCTAAAATTTCATTCACATTCGCAGAGATAGCAGAATGAAGAGGCTCCAGTCTCTGCTACTTCCTGGCAAGTTCCTCATTTGCAATTTCTTTTCCCTTTGTCTCCTTCCTTTTCTTACGATTAGGGCTCTCAATTGGCTCGTCTCCTTGGGATGCTCCAGCGTTAGAAGAGTAAGATTCTTATTCGCCCATCAGAGTGTATGTCAAAGGCATACCCTTCCGTCGTAGTTCTTTAATCTGTTGGTCTTCCCACCATTGTGAATACTTGATGACAGGCCTCGTGAAGGTGTCCAAGTCAGAGATTTCCGGTTCTGACCAGCGCACGGGAGGAAGAGGTTGACTTTCATCAAAACTTGGCTATGTAAATTCACCATCATCTTCAAGTTGGTCTGGCACACGGAAGAGTTATGTCGTTCTAATCAAGCTAACAAGTAGTCTGGACCACAATCTTTTCCTAACATCAAATTCATCTGCGGCATTGGCCCAGTAATCTTCTAGGTCCACTTGGTGTTTATATTTCTTTCCATTCACGATTCCGATGTGGTGGTGAGGATCATTGGCTCTAGATCGGTACGATGTGAACGGATACCACTGCATTTCTATTCTAGCACTTTTAGCTCCCTGTGTAGACGAGCAATATTCTTCCATGTTCTCGATAAAGAATGGGAAGGTGACGGCTACTTTCTGCTTCAGCCTTTGGATGTTTTGATAAGTCTCCAATTGCCTAAGAACCTCCAATAGAATCATCATGTGGGTGGGGTAGATGGGAAGTTTGAACGGATTCCCAATGAATCCCTAGATTCGAATATAAGTGAATTTAGGAAACTGGATGTACCAGGATCCATATTTACTCATAAGGCTCTTCGCTTCATGTGTCAGCCTCTGATGTGTTCCCCCTTGTAGTATCCTCATGATGAACATCAAGAATGCATCGTGCGCTCTTCTGAAATGGGACTTGGCAGACAACTGCAATTGAGGATAACATTTGTACACTTTGAATTGATATTCTCCATTTCCGACAACACCTTTGCATATCAATCCAGGATATCTATAGGCTCTGGCCAATAGATAAATGACATAGGAACTCATATGAAATGACTTAGTCCTTTCAAGGTTGATTAATTGCTCATGGATGTTATCACTGATCATTCCTGACCAGTTAAACATTCTGACTCCGGAAGTAATTTCCTCGATAAAGAAGTACATCCATGTTTCAAAGTAGGAACCTTGAGGATTGCTCATTATTCTGTTCAGGAGCAAAATGATATCACTGTATTCCTCCTTAAAGTTTGTCCGATGCAGCTTCTTAGGCATTTTCTTAATGGAAGCTCTTGGCTTTTCCAACCATGTTTTATTGATATGAGTCGCACATTGATCTACCCAATCCTCAAAGATTCTTTTGGCTTCCTCCTTTGTTTTATACGAAGTTCGATTATGATCAAGTATGCCAAATGCCTCTTATATAGCTGGTTCCGCAAGGTACACCAAAATTCTTCCATCAGGAGCTCTAATCTGTCTTTCCTACGGGTTGTAATGTCTTGCACATTCGACCATCAATTTGACACACCGGATTGCTGGAGGAAATCCGGCAGCTTGGACAATTCCATTGCGCATCATTCGGCGGGCAATCGTTGTGGGCATAAGTCTGTTTAATCTATACATCCTTTTTTTGAATTCTTCAAATTCCACATGTCTGAGGTCTGTATCTATGGCGTTCTTCCATTTGGAAGTGATCTTTGACTCCTGTTGGACTCCCTTGCTTGCGAACTTCATTGGTGCTTTCTTTGACGATCCTCCAGGGGTGGTCATCAACCTGCGAGAAAGAGAAATACAGTAAACGTTCAATTATGATTTCTTTAAAATTTTCTTGTGAAAATTCTAACTTTCAGCTTGTTAAAAGTTAAATTCGATGAAAAAGCAAGCTGAGTAATAACACTTAGTGAATTTTTTGAAGATAAAATGAAGACAAAGGTAAAAATAATTCATCAAACTTCGGGATTATACTCTGTGGCTGGCAATTTAATTGTAGACTTCAAAAATCTAGTCTTTATTGCCAAAAAAGCAAGCAATCCTCTGAAAATTTTGTCCTTCAGCTTAGAATTCTACCTCTTTCTTCGTTCTTTCTCCTTGAAAAATAAATCAATCACTCAACTCTCAAAATTCCTATCTTTCAAAAAAAAATTCTCTTTTGAAAAAAATTCCTAACTCTCGAAAAATTTACTAACTCCTGAATAATTCTCTATCTCTAGAAATGGAGAGAGAGCTAAACCTCTTCTCAAGTCGAAATTGTGAGTTGATAATGACTTGAGAATTCCATATAAAGTTGAAAAATTCGATCCATTTAGCAATTCTTTCAAGTTCATCGAATGTGGACTCTTGTTTATCGAGGAAAGTTTCTAAATTTTTAGTTCTTCATCCTTATCTTCATTGAAATTTTGAAGTCTATCCATAGAGCTCGATTTTTCTGTAAGTGTTTTAAAATAATTAAAGGTTTATCATGTGAATTTTTCGATTTTCTCAACCTTTAATTTTTATTTTTTTTATTTTACCCATGTATTTTTACTTGTCTTGGCGAATTTTGTCCAACTACATGGTTCTTTTTATTTCTTTCTCCATCATGGCGGATTTTCTTGTTGATTTTCCAACCATCTTCTAGGCGTTTCATTCCTTAGGAAAATTTTATTTATGTCTTTTGCAAAGTCGGACTTTCAAGCTTTATTTCCACTCTTATCTCCTTGGGGCGGACTTGAAGTGTTTCCTTCCATTTGTCTTATACTTAGCCAAAATTCTAAACTTTTCTTCCTTACTAAGCTTGGGCGGACTTTGAAGAAGTCTTTCCACTTGTCCATACTTAGCCAAAATTCTAAGAAGACTCCCTTATCCCAAGCTAGACAGACTTTGCTTTAGGCTGTGCTATCTTCCTTCAAGGGGGCGGACTTTGGAGAAGTCTTGCCATTCTACCAAGGGCGGACTTCATAGAGACTTTGCCATTCCTATGTTAGGCTGGGCGGACTTCAAGAAACTCTTTCCATTTCTCAAGGGCGGACTTTCCTTGCCTTCTTCCATCATCCTCTCCTTCCCATGGCGGACTTGCTTGTTAGTTTTCCATCCATCATCATGGTAGGGCGGACTTGGAAAGTTACTTTCCATTCCCTTGCTTTCTCCATGGCGGACTTTGTGAAGTCCTCTCCATAATGCAGGTCGGACTTTCACGAAGTTTTCCCATTCCACAGCAAGCTGGGCGAACTTTCATGAGCTCTTTCATTGTCTTTTGAGCGAGCTTCTTCAGACTTAGGCTCTTTTTTATCCACGGGTGACATGAATACCATGCTAGTTTCTTCGCCACGCCTTTTTGTTCTTGATTTTTCCAGATTTTGCATGATTTTCATCAAATTTTTGATTGATTTTCTCAGATTTTTACATGTTTTTTATGCCTTTTATCTGATTTTTCCAGATTTTTTATCTAAAAGGGCTTGCTTTTTGGTTGATTATCTGATTTTTTCCCAGATTTTTACATGCTTTTTACTTGATTTTTTAGATTTTTTGGTGATTTTTGTATTCTTTTTAGTCTAAAGATGGAAATTTTGACTCCTTGATTGGTGGGACCTTGGCACTTGCCAAAAATGGAAAGTTTCTAAAAATAGAAAAAGCAAAAAAGCAATTTTCTAAAAATAGTAAATTCCCGAATGGTCCAGAAGTGAAATATTCCCCTTAATTTTTTTTCGAAAGATTTAACACACAAACCAGCAACAAGTCATTGATTAGCGTTAGCTCCAAAAGCAAATCAGCATGGAAGTAACTCTAACCAAGAATGTTCACCAAGATCCCAATATGGGCAAGGTGATAGCATATGGTCAGAGGATCATTAGGAGTAAACTGAACTGAAATTACAATCCATCTGCTGATGCAGGCATCCACAAGCAATGGGGATACTCCACTTATTCAGTGGATGAGATTATTATATTATTAAAGGCGGCAAGCCAGCCATTTAAATCCTCACTTCCACTTATTAACGTGGGGGGAATACAGTCCACACAACCACTTATTTAGTGGGGGGAAACTTACAATTAAAGAAAGATGATTATTTAAGCTCAACCACTCAATCGTGGGAGTATGAAATTTAAACTAATTGCAGCAAATAAAATAAATAGCTGTTAGTACTACTAATCAGCTTTACAATGAATTAAACAGCTGCAAATAAGAAAGATATGCTTCCAAATCAATCAATGGTTAGAGTAACACTTCCTCTAACTCTTACAATACAATAATGATATAGAAATGAAGCTCAAACCAGCATTATATTAAAAACTAACAAGTCTGATCAGAAATAGAGAATACAAAAAATTAGACCAACAAACTGTACATCAATGAAATGCACATAACTTTATCGATTTACCTCCAAATTGAGTGAAATCAATTGCAATGAACCTCTAGAGGATAGGCGCCCATGTCATGATGATGAAACAGCTTCAAAAAGCAACCATTAATTTACTTGCACAATTCTCAATGCTCCCAACATGGTACGGCCCTTAGCAAGGGCGATTTTGCAAGAATAAAAATAAATACTTTGAAATAAATTCTGATCTTCTATGGGAAGGGGCGCCCATGTGCTAGGAATGCATATCTTCAATACCCAGAAGCAAATAAAATTCATACTAAAAGTTGTATACAAAAATCACTTTAAGCCATGATAAACCAGCAACATAAAAACTGGAAATATCTCACCAAAACTCCACAATAATGCTCAATAAGTACTTCTGGATGAAGCACACTCTCAATCCACCACCTAGGGAACCATAGTTGCAAGCTCGAAGAATGGAGTAAATTTGCTAAGCTTTCCCTTAACCGGATTCTGGATTCATTCCAGCAGCGTAACTTTGCTCTTCAAAAATATGCATAATCAGCTCTTCAAACAACAGCAATATATAAACTTCAATTGGCAAATGAAGCAACAAGAACTCTTCAAATTCCAAGAAGTTGAATCACTTCAACTTCCAAAAGGGATGCCACCTTTTTGCATTTTACTTTTTGAAATAATATAATATTACTCAACCTCCTTTTCACTTTGCAACAATAAAGCATTTAATAAATTATTAAATGCACAATTGACCCCCTTAATGGCCCCTCTTTCAAAACAACATGAAGTTATTACTCCTATGCATGGGGTACAACTGAGAAACATGAAATTTGACTAAGTATAAAAACTCAGTCCATGGAGATAACCAAAACCAATGCCAATACTAAAACTGATGGATAGCAAGATGACTTGAGTTGAGCTGCTGATGATGCTACTGCCAAATTTAGACTTACTAAAAATAGCCAACTGCTATAAATAATAAGTTCACATCAAAACAACAGATAGCCAATTTGAACACTAACCTGCAAAGGATTGAACTGTTGCTAAACAGATACTGCCAAAAGATAGACTTGCTAAAAATAGCGAATTACTATAAATAGTAAATCTGCACAACAACCTCTGAACGCCAACTCAGCAATATCTGAAAGAGGAAACCCTAATTTTCCACCTCAGCTTAGCCTACGGATTTCCGGAAATAGGCTAAATCCAAATGAAGAGCGTATGGCCAAAATGGGGACATTACAGTCCGCCCTTCCCAAAATTGCTTGTCCTCAAGCAATTCCAATGCCAACCTGAAATCCACATACTGAACCAAACTGAAACTGAATGTGATCCCTGGTTCCCAAATCAACCTAGGTGAAAGATAACACCTGCTGATGTAAGCATTGCACTGCTGGATGCCAACAAAAGAAATCACCAGATTAAAATTAAACTGAAACATCATGGGAATAAATTCTAGAAGACCATCATTGGCTTCATCATCTTCAACTGTAGAATAGAAAACCCAAGTGATACCAGGATTCCAAAACTTTCTCAGGTACACTGTTCCTCTAATCCATTGCACTACTCTGATTAAAACAACTGAATACTCAAAGTGGATCAACATGTCACAATCCACAAAAGACAATGCACCAAAAATGTTAGTGCCTGGGTCCCATATCAGTCTGTAGGACCTCCAAATCTTGCTGTCATAATTCTGATCAGCAACAAAAATATTTTCAAACATGCTTCTAAACCAATGCCAAACCAAGAGCAAGGCTCCACACTCCATCCCTATCCAAGACGATGCACAATGCTTCCTTTGAAGCAAACTGATTTCACTGAAAGAACTCCAAGAAATATTCACATATCTCACATCAAGAGTCTCAATTTGACAAATCAAATCAGCTAATAACTCGCTATCCCAAAGAGTAATATATGAGTTGGTACCACAAAATTCACTGTCAACCATCAATGAACAACCCATACCTGAACTTTGACCATACTGAATCATTCCCTTGCTCATTTGTGGTAGAAATTCAGTCCAAATAGGAGGTGGAGAGGCCTGTAAATGAAGTAACCAGCTTCCTAAGAGGTCTGAAATAATCATCTTGAGATCTGATTTTTGGAAAATCAGCATCCAAGAAGACAAGCAACAGCTGCAACATAAGATTTTTTTATCAAAATGAGCATCACTGCTCATGAACCAAGCTGGTGGCACCTTTAGAAAAAAACCCCATGCCACCACAAACCACTTCTGATCATATTTCCTTCCCAGAACACCAATTTATGATTAGAAATAAAGAACCAATGACATAGAAAGAAGGAAGCAGCAAACATAAAACAAAATTTTTGACACTTATCTCTCCATCCAACCTTCTTTTTATGCATTCCATTCTTCAAAAGAAAATGCTTGAGATCCCAAACACTGATTTTCAATTGAAGACATTTTCCAACACATAAGAAAATGGTCACAACTACACTCTGAATATTATATGCTGGTCTATCTACTTTAAAATTACCTTCTTCCCAAGTAATGCCAGGATCCCAAACTAACAACCATGAAGAACCACTTCTCAAACTGAGAACTGCTCTCACACGAATCATTTGATTCGCTCGTTCCATTTGCAATGCCACTTCTTGAAATTCCAATAAGTATTCAACCAACCTTTGTTCGTTGAAAAAATCAAATCCAAAATCTTGTGATATGACTTGCTGGAAAGATTCCACAAATCCTTCATCAAATACAATTCTAAAATCTATCACTCTAAGAGAAGATGGTGATGAACTAAAATCTGATATGAGTCTCACAAGCATCCTCATCAAAAAATAAATTAAACCTTCATCAACAAACCCGTCAACTCTTTGTTGATGAACAATAAGAATGCCTTCATTTCTTTGTGTTTCAAGAGTTACCAATTCTTGCCGAGTGGATGTGTTGACGTGGTTTTTGCGACCGCACCAACACAGAATAAAGTTTCCCAACGGATACCCTATCCTCTCTTGAACAAAGTTTCCTGCATGCTAAGATTGCGAGATAGATCATACATTTAACTCCAAGGTTCCTTAAGTGCGAATAGACTCAGTTGGCTCAATGTGATTTGCTGTGTTCTTACGAGGGGACTTACACAATTGTTCGACAGCTGACAATAGACAGTAGACTAAGGGCTTTCGTGTAATTCAAATGATTTGGCAGGTGAGCACAAGTTTCCTAATCCTAACCGGAAATGAACTGAAATTAAATGGGTGTAGGGATAAGAATGTTCTAGTCTACTCTAAGGTGTGGGATATGGCGATCAATTCTAACAAGCTTCAACCAAGCTCCGTTTTGCCTCACTTCGGACAGCTTCCACGGAACTGGTGCAATCTTCAGAGGAGTGACTCAAGATGTTCAGATCACGATGAAGACACCATCACAACGACCCATGCCAACATATAAACCATAATCGAAGTTAAGTTTCACAAAGTTCCAATTGACCATGCAAGGCGAACCCAACGTCAGCGAGCCCGCTAGTGGTATGGACAAGTGAAGTCTTGTTCAAATCGAGCACCACATTCCACAATTGCTAAGTACTTGCATGAAATGAAATCTACTTTACTTTAAGCTACTTCAAGATGCTACGTGAATTGGAAGGACGAAGAAGCCTCAACAACTATTCACAACAAAGAAGAATTCACCATCAATGAAAATTCTTTTATTATGAAAGCATACATGACAACTTCTTACAAAGTATCCAAAGGGAAGACATTCCTTCCTTTTCAATCTAAACTATATTATCAACTATCTAATTGCTCTCTACTCCTTCTCTACTATCCTAACTCTGATCTAATTCTCCTTCTAATGAGATACAAATGAGGGGGACTCCCCCTTTATATAGCTGGCCAAGTCCAACGGACGGCTCAGATTACAATCGACTGGATGGCCCAGATCGTGCCACCTCAACCCTAAACAAGATTCGCCCTAAAAACCGCCACAAAGGAGAATGGGGTAATAAATGCGGCATTAATGTCCACCATCCTTCTAGAAGATTCCAATTTTGAAACGCATTCACACTGCCCTTGATCTTCTTCTTGACGTTGTTCTTCGACTTCGCTCGAGCTTACATTCTTTTCTCCATCTTAAGCTTTGAAAACGTTTCTTCTTTGTTACTTGAGCCTCAACACTTAGTCATTTTCTTGCAACTTTCTTCCTTCATGTGAAACTCGTAACTTTATCTTCCTTCGAAGGTTGTAATATCATCGTGCTTCACCACTTCAAGTCATCATGCTCTCGCTTCAACATTCCTCCTGCAAAACAAGTGAGGAGAAGAGTATTAGAACACTTCATAATATAATCTTAACTTACCTGATTTTCACGTTCTAACTTCCAAGCGTTCATAGTCTTCAATAGCCAACTTTGCTTTCAAATTTTTGCCTTAGACAAACTTCATCCTCCTCAAGGGCGTATCATCCTTTTGACAATATTAACTTCAACTGCATCTTCAAGAAATTCATTTCACCTACTAGAGCTCTGACAACTTTGATTTTATTCATCTATGGCTCAAGAAGACCATCTTCACGAAGAATTTGAGCAAATTCACCTAGGCAGTTCCTTTCAAATTCATCGTCTGGAGAATTTCACCTTGAAAACACATTTTCTTCATTTTGCCTTAGAAAATTTTCAAATTTCCCTTAGGAAAACTCATCAATCCAGTGCCCATCAAAAATCTTCATCCCGAAGGCCGCAGCGAAGCATGGAAGACTTTAAAATCAACTCCTCATCGATAATCTTCAATACCCAGAAGAAATTTTCCTTCAGAACACGTCAAATCCATGGGTACCCAACGAACAGGTTCATTTAATTTTCTTGAATTTTGCACCTTGGAAGAAAAATAATTTTTTTTACAAATTTGATTTCGTTCTTCATATCTGTGAAAATCTTGTTGCTCTGACTTGAGAAATATTTTTGTTGACCTTGTGCAGCTGGCATCATCGGACTTCTTCACTGGCAATTTTGCTCACACATCTTGAAATTTCACCACCTCAGTCTAGGCACATTTCTGGGAAAATGTTGTGCCTTAGAAATTTTAGATAAACCTTGTATTTTGAAAATTTTCCTTAGAAATTTTTTTATTTCATCCTCCTGTGGAGAGAAAATTCATCAACTTTTCTTAAAAAAAATATTTCTTGAAAGCACATCACGCTTAACATATTTTATTTTTATTTTTTTGGCAATTTCCAACGCCTAGGCATTTTTTTTTTTTTTATTCATATCACCCTGCACCTGGCGCATTTAGCTTGTCGTGAAGGACATTCTTAGTTCCAACGCCACTCATATTTTATCATTGTCACCTTTACCTTATAGGCTTAGCACAATGCCTAGCAACACTTACATCATCCTATTTTTACCTCACCACCCTAGGGGCATATGACACTTGAAAAGGAATAATAACCACGCCTAGCACTCTTTATTTTATCCTTAACACCTTGGGCGCATTTCATGTGTCATGAAGAATATTAGTCACGCCTTGGTCAATTTCCTCTACCAACTTTACTTTGTTCAATGCCTTAGCAATTATCATCCTTCCTCTTTGTGTCTTGGGCGCATTTCAACATGTGTGGAGGATGGGCGCATATGGAAGGTAGTGAGGAATATCCCACACTTAGAAAAAAATTTAAACATTTCTACCTTGCATGAGGGCGCATATAGCATGTAGAGGAGAATAACTTTCTAACACCTTCCCTTTTGACTTGTTGACTTCTCAAATGTGGGCGCATTTTGCATGATGAGAAGGATGACTTTTACCACGCCTCCAACAAATGGCTTTTCAGCTTCCTAGATTTTGTCTTCACATGCCTCTATTTGGGCGCATTTTGCATCTCATGCAGGATGAAAATATTTGACTTCTTTGACCCTTTCTTTCCTTGGGCGCATTTTAGCCTAGGAGGTGGATGAAACATTTCATACTTAGAAAAAAATTTTAGCATGCCACTACCTTGAGCTGGGCGCATTTTGCTATGGGTGCTGGATGAAAGTTGTTGACTGCTTCGTATTTGTTGCATGAGCGCATTTCATAGGCTCCGAGTTAACATGTAGCTCCTTGACTTCCTTTCAATATGAGCGTTTGAGGGCCTCTAGGAGGATGAATTTCAGCTGCTTAAATTTTTTGAATCTGCTAGCTTGTGACATTTTACTGGAGTAGCGGGATAGACTTAACACTTAGAAAAAATTTTACCTTCTCTGCCCGACCTCCATGCCTTTTCATAGTAGTAAGTTTCATGATTTTCATATACGAATCTGATTGATTTGGAAATTTTGAACCACGGGATCCTCCACGACTTCATCAACTTTGTTAATACTTTGCTATTCTAAGTTGACTGCTATTTTTAGTCCATTTAGAAGGTGATTTGCTATAAATGGTAACTACTGGATTTTAGTACCTCCACGGCTCAGGTGCTCACGAAATTCGAATGAAGCTCCTCACCCGTCGACTGCCGTATTCAGAACATGTTGTACTGGCACTGTTTTGCTTTGTTTCCAAAAATGACTTACTATAAATAGTAAGTGCTCGTTTCTGACTTGAAATTTTACTAGCGGATAGCACGAGGATCTTTGATGTGATGGTTTACACAGTTTTCAAAATTTACGACTTTTAACCCTCTTTTAGGCCCATTTTGGAAACCTAATTTACTTTCTGCATGCGTATCAAATGATCATGTTTGTTTTGTTTATAGCGCATTGCGATCATTTCGTGATTAATTCTTTGGGAAGCCTGGCAAGACGCACACCGCTAAAATAGTAAGTTCCTTCTTGAGTGTTATCTCGGATTTATATGTACGCTGCGAAGCTCTCGAAAAACCCGCAGGGAATCATCGGAGCATGCAAAAGAAGCGGGCGACGTACAGCCCTAAAATAGCCTCGGAAGACTGAATTCTGAAAGTTGTCGTCTCGTTTTGCATGTTATACTGTCGTGAAGGTCTTGAAAAACCCAGAAGGAATATGCAGACATGCAAAGAAAAACTCTGCATCTAACCCTTGAAATTTGCTCCGGAAGCCGAACTGCTAAAAATAGAAAGTTGTCTGTTTTCGCTCAAATTTTGCACGCGAGTAGCCTGATGTGCTCCGAATGCCGTGTGACTGTCAGAATTTCAAAAATGCTGACGGATTGCCTGCAATTTCACACTTACTAAAAATAGTAAGTACCCCAGAATTTGATGAAAATTTGCTGAGAGCCTGTTGGAAGCATGTTAACAATGTTAAACTCTATTTTCAATTTACTCACTTCGTTCGACCTTGGACTGACCAGGAAAGATGAAACCCTAATTTTTAGACTTGGCCAAATTCACGTTTAAGCTCAATGGCGGAGACATCCCCGGAAAGGACAGACAGCAGAACGAGAGGGAGAGACAAAACCGGAGCCAAAAGACGAGGAACGGAGCAAAAACTAAGGGGTCCCCATTTTGAATGGGGTGATGTGTGAAAGGGTCACAACAGGATGCACTAAGAGCAGCAATAGATTCAACTTCATGCAACTCACGTATCAACTCTCCAATGCTGGAAGACAAACTCAAATCCCCTTCTTCAGTAATCTCTGAAGCAATTTCTTCATCATTTTCAAAAAGAGGATTTACATAAACCTTACTAGCACCTTCTTCATACAAGAGATTGTCAAAAGCTTGAAAAACTTGAGAATTTGAATGCTTTGGTCTCTCAGGACAGCATTCCAAATCATATGTTTCTTGTATGAGATCAAGCTCATCAAGAATTTCTTGAAGCTCCTCAGCTCTTCTATTGTTTTCTTGCTCCCATGAATATTGAACAGCAGAAATCTGATTCTCTGCTTCAGTTAGAGTCTCATGCACTTCTTGTAACTTTGCTTTGGTAAGCTCATTCCACTCCAATGCCTTGTCAGCAATATTGGCCACTATGTCTTTGTCACGAAGGATGTGCAAAAGACTAGATTTAATTTCCTCCAAAGTAAATTTAATAGACTTCATGTCATCAATAGAAATGCAACATACAACTTCTCCCCTAGGCACATCATAAATCAACTGTTCTACATGTCTATGAATTCTATCAAGATTTGACAAAATTTGAATTCCATTATTAGCAATGTGTGAACTTGAGCTGCAATCATTATATACTGGTTGAGATGATGTAGAACAATTTTGATGGATAAAGATTTCAAAAATGGTTTGAGTTGTACTCCTCAACTTGTCTCGCATATGATGAACACTCTTCATCATTCCATCCATAGTGCCTTCCAATTCCTTAGCTATTTTCCTTAGCTTTATTTCCGATGAAGAAAACTCTGCCTTATAACTACTAGAAATTTCACCTTCCATGTTGTCTCCTACACATGATTCTAGGGAGTTAGTCAAATCAGCTTTGGAATAGGAAGTGACTACTGCTTCCTCTATCTCTTTCTCCTCTTTAGCTTGACTTTCAAATGAGCATCCTTCGGAATTGTGAAGAAGCAATTCGCTGATTGAATTCATAACTCCTTCCATCCCAACTTCTTCTTCATTTGGATCTGCACTTATGGCCTCTTCATGCATCTTTGTTTCAACTTTTGTTTCCAAAAGTTCTTTCTTTGAATCTTCAACATGAGGCTTCTTAACACAAGCCAACTCACTGTTCTCCTTTGTAGAAAACAAGAATACTTCACTAGTCTTCAAGGCTTCCACTGACATATTACATTCTTCTATAGAATGCTTGGATAAGTGCAAATTTGTGGATACCCCTTGAACTTTTGCAATGTCTTCAAAGGGATTCCAACTTTCATCCTCCTCTTCAGCTTCGAAAATCTCTTTTTTGTTCACAACAATCTTCTTCAAAAATGGTTTCAACTTATCTTCACATTGACTGAAAATTTCTTTAACTAACCAATCAGCAGTGGGAGAAATCTGCTCTTCACGTTTATAAGCATCCAAGAAAAGAGTTTGGACACTTTCAGGAAGACTAT
>VDFB02083110.1:0-14744 GCA_007258455.2 Sequoia sempervirens
CTGTCTCTTTTAATAATTATTGTTGAACAAAGTTGAATGAATAGAGTGTGAATAGGAACCAAAAGGGGGCTTTACTTTTCTTAGTTCAAATAGTCCTTGTTGAATAGTGGGAGGTATGGTGTGAAAGGGGTTTTTATTTTCAGTGATTTATTTTGTAAATAATTATGAATAGTATATATTTGTGTGGATTATATTAGTAATTGCATTTAAAAGGTTTTATAGTATACATGATTCTTGTTATTTATGTCAGCATTCTCACTTTTGATATCTCCAAGAGCACAAGCACAGTGAGGGTCAGTGAACTACGTTGTTGCTCCTTCTCTGATTCATGGAACATCCCGCTACTGATGCGGATGGGAATGGATCTTGTTAATAGGATTGAGAAGAAATTGTTAGAGGAATACTTACTTTGTAATTATACTATCAGACTTATGCATTTGTATAGAGATGTGCAATATCTATATGATGATGATATCGTTACTATTAGGAAAATAACATAGTTAAGGTTTGTAATACCCCTCTGTGTCGGTTGTTCTGGACTGGTGTGTGAGTATTTGTGTGTGCTTCATTGATTACTGTGTTATTTGATTGTATGAAAAATATCATATGTTAGTAGTCATGTTTAAATAATTAATTAAATCATAAGTGATTTGCAAGGTTATTTAAAATATGATTAGAAATTAAAATAATAATTAATTACATTAAATCAAAGGATTTAGAACAAATGATCAATCAAACTAATTCGTTAAAAGTAAAAGTGATATTATTAGATAAATTGATTTAAATTGTTGAAGTTAATAATAATTATGAACAAAATAATCTTGAAAAGATAATTATTATAATAACAAATTTAAATGGATAAGGAGATAGGAAGCTGAAGTGTTTTAAAGCAAGAAATGAAACTTCACCTATAGAGCATTTGGAAGTCGAAGAGAACTGGAGAATATGAAGAATAAATAAATAAAAGTTGTAGTAGTTTGCAAAAAAAAAATATTAATTGTGTTTTGAAGAAAATTTTGTAAATGGTTGATTTTAATTATTCCAATGTAGAAGTAATTAATTAATAGTGTATTGTGGAGATAATGAATATATATTCAAATAAAAAGTTCATTTTTGTGGATTTAAATTTATTTAGTTTAATCAAAATGCATGATAAAAGAAAATGAAATATAAATACATGAAAAGGCAACAAAAAGAATTAAGGATTAAATATTATTTTGATTTTATTTCTTGAATGTGACTTTTGGCATTCGCTAGAAGAGGAAATGGAAGAGACTTTGGTGTGAGATTTTATTTAGAGGATTTTTGTATTGGAAGGGGTTGTTGCATTCTCTTTTCCAACAGATTTTGGGAGAAATTTGGCAGTCAATTTTCTGTTATAGTGTGCATTCTTTTATTATTCTGTGAATTCATTGAGGCATAAGATTGGAGTTGAGGGGAAGATATTGGAGCTGCTGCTGGAAACATTTGTTGGCGGAGGATTGGATCGGCGAAAGGGATAGAGCTTCTACAGATCTTCTTCAAACACAGGACGCCAGGTTCCTTTCTTATTTATTTGCTGTAGCATTAAATAAAATAGCAATTGATTGGAGTTGTTTCGTTGTGCATGAAATTTTCATCTGGAGATTGGGATTTCTGTTGTGAAAATGGAATTTAGTTGGGTTCTGGATTGTCAATTATTAAATTGAAATTCACGGGAAGAGCTTAAGGGCCCATTGTTTATTTAAATAGAAATTATTTGTTGAAGTTTCTTTGTTGTTTATTAAATGAAACTTCGTTTGGAGTCTGAAATAACATCTTTTGTAATTTGGTGGAAAATATAATAACTCCAACTTAAGAATAATCTCTCCAACTGGGAATTTAGGGTTGTGTAAGTCCTCACTTGGCAGATAAATGTTACAAAATTTATTTTGTATATATAAATTTATGTTGAAGCTTGATGACTTGTGCTATTTCTGTATTGATTATTTTTATATATATAATATATATAGATATATACGTATATATATATCAGATATATATATGTATATATATGTACACACACACACACACACATATATATATAAATGTAGATATAGAATAAAATAAAAATAAAATAAAAATAAAAATTTAAAGTTCAAATTTCGCTGTTTAAAATTGTTTGAATTTATTTAAAAAGGCTGACTGGGTGATGGTTCGGCCTCGGCCGTACCCACCACCCAGCCGGCCGATGTGTTGGAGTGGCAGCCTACGGGCTACCACAGCAGTCCTACGGACTGTCGTGACAGTCTCCAGATTGTCCGCGGCCGGGCATTCGTTCGTGCATTAATCTCCATTTAAATTTGTATTTTAATTGTTAGTTTAAAACAAAATTTTCATATAAGTTTTAAGGCACGTATATATATATATATAGGGTATATATATATATATACATATGTATATATATATATATTTATATATATGTATTAATTTATTTAATTAGATATCATTAATTTAATTGGTAATTTTATTAATAAATTCTGTCTGAAATCAGTTTGCCTATTTTTCTCATATGATCAAAATAAAATTTTATTATTAGTGAAGTTATGGAAACAGAAAGGAACTTTCATTAATTTGTTAAATTGTGAACTTGAATAGGATAAGGGCAATTTGTGATTATATTTATATATCATCATTGATCGTTTTATTTTAATGTGTATATGGTGGAAATAGAATTTAATATAGAGTTGAATAAGTTATCTTTTTTATTCTTATTTTATGAAGTTGTAGTCTTGTAGACTTGTTGGATTCTTAGAAAAGATCTATTCTCTTTCTACTTTCCCTCATAAAAAAAATTTAAATTTAAATATATAAGTATGTAGTGGTTTTAAAAGGTATGTATGTGTGTGAATTATTTAAATAGATTTAAGATCTTAAGGTGGTAAGTTTCTAATACGTAGTCTAAGTATTTAGAGTATTGTTATTATTATCATTTTAAAATATAACAAATGGTCTTAAGTGGGTTGCACAATTACTTTAAATATTGGAATTGAATGTTAAGTTAGTACGATGAAGGGAAGTGGAAATAATGTTTAAATTGATGTTTTGTATATAAGTAGTTATGAAACGATAATGAGTTAAATACCCAACTATTAAGTAGTTTTCAATTATGTTGATTAATGAAAGGGGAAATTTAAATGTATGGACATGGTTAGTGATTGATTAGGGTATTCTTGTATTGGATAGTTTATTGGTGAAATGGGATTTTAATCTTTTGGAAATTGATTTCCTTTATATTCATTTAATGGTTGATTTGTAAGTTCTCTTTATGGATAAGTCTTTTAGAATACTTGTGATGGTTATCATGAATTGTTTTAGTATGGGTAAGTTGTAAAGTTATTTAGTTCTGGTCGTTAATTGTTTGGTTAATAAATATTATTCTCGTTTGAATTTTTGGTTGTTGTTTATTATGTAAGTGTTTTTGTGGAGTTGTGAGTGGTTGAGTATTTAAGGTGTTCTTAAATTTGGTGCCTTGGATGCCTGATTGCATGCTTTTACCTCTGTTATTGAAGGATTGTTTTTGGACATTTCCGTATTGGTATGAATGCTTTTGGAGATTAATTTTGATTCAAGGAATCCTTTGTCATTTAATTTGTGTTGCAATGTAATTGGGAACTCGTGTTTTGGTTTATGAGTTGTGGATGGTTGATCTTCTTGAATTTTCGATTTATTTTGTATCGAAGATTGATTATGTAGTCTAGATGGAGTTGTTGATTTTATTTCAATGTATTCACTCATTATATTTGAATTGAAAATAGTTCTTGTGGCCTTGCAATTATTGTTGTCATTGCTATGTTGTTGATTTTATGAAGGTGATTTGCGTACCACTACAAGGGGGTTCTTGTGAGGAGAAAATTGAGGTCTTCCGTGGAATACCTAGTTGGTGGCTTTTGGTTTTATTAAGTGATTTTGTTTAAAGGTTGATTTTATTTTGTGTTTCCCTATTTGAGGTGACACCATTGTTGCTTGTGGATGGGTCTTGATGAATCTTTCCCTTTTATGGCTTTTCTGAGTTACTCTCATATTTGAGGAAATTTTATCCTTGTGTTGGAATTATTAGGGAAAAGCTTGTGTTGCTTCATTTTTACCCTTGTTTGTGGGTTTTCATTCTTTTGGCTTCCAGAGGCTTGAGATGATTGTCAGTTGATGTTCTTTCTCTTATGTGCCTTTGAGGTGGCAAGTGTTTTGGTACCTGGATTTTGAAAGGGTTGTACGAGAATTGTTGAGACTCTGATTTTGTACTTGTTAGCGAGATGGGTAATGCCTCGCATGCCTTTTTGTTGTGATTCTTTGTTCAAATTATGATGGTACAACCCTTTGGTTTTTTTTATGTTGTTGGGTCTCTAGGGAGAGTGGCTCCTCGTGGGGGCGGGTGCCCTGCTTAAAGGGAAGGGCACAGGATAACCCACGAGTGAGTTAGTAATCAAGTGAAAACCTAATAATTAACTTAGGATGGTTGGGTAGTAATATCATTATAAGATTAAAAAAATGGATGCCTCGTCTTCATTAGTGCTTTCGCAGACTAATGGAAGGCTGAGAAGGCCGTGGTTGGCAAGGTCGTGACCTCGTCTTCACGAGAGGTCTACGGCTCCGCATGAGCTACCCTATGGTGTCGGCGCCTCAAGTAGGAGGAAGGGCCAGGATATCCATAGATGGGGGCGGGCACCTCAGTTTGGAGGAAGGGCCAGGATAACCCATGTAGGCTATGCGATGACACTCTCCCTTAGTTGCCCATGTGTTTTACTTTATTGTGTTCCTCTGGAAGTAGGTTGTGGGAGTTGGTTTAGATTGTTGATATATGAATTCATATTGATTTGTGATTATTTCCTTAATATATCTTTGGTGTACTTTGTGGTCTTGTATGATCTCATTGATATTTGACTTATGACCTTGTACTCTTATGGTACTGTGATATGATGTTATTGTATTATTTGATTGAAATTTGGAATTGTATTATGTTTATTAATTCAGTTTAATTTGGAAGTATTTCATGATCATCCTTTGGTTACTTGTTACTGGTCATTGCTTTGATTTATGTGATGAGATTTATGATTTTAAGTTATTTTAATGACTCTTGGATGTTGTTGATTATGTCTTTGTAATTCTTGAATTTTTATGATACTTTTGTATGGCATTGAGTCTTGTGGTTCCCTATTTGGATGTTCTTGGTTGCGATCTCTTTCTTGTTAGCTCCTAGCACGGGGGGTGGGTCTTCAGACTCACATGGTCGGGTGGAACGTGCTAAGCACCCCATTGGGTCCCCAGTCGAGGATCGAGAGGTGCGGATTGGTACGGTTGCAGCGACTCCAGAGTTGTAGTTGTTTTGGAGCCAGTTTTCATCTATTCATTCGTATCATGATTCTTGTTGTATGGTTTCCGTGCATATTGGAAACATTTTGTATCATTGTACTTTTTGAATATTGTATTGTAATGTAACATTAAACCTTATGTGGCTATTTGCAGTTGATATTCAATGTGTTAAGTTAATCATGTATATGTTGTATTTATGTACTTAGATGGTTTCTTATCAATGATTATCATGTATACATTTGTTAATGTTTACTTTGTTATGAATTATATCTTTAGTTTTATTCTTCATTGTCGTTGTGTGGATCTCAGTCTCGTAATGACTCTTCGTGTACCCCAAGGGATGTATGTGCTAATGAATCTTCTTAAATGAAATTCATGTTATGATTCAATGTGTATTACATGTATGTTATGTTTACTTTAAAATAAAATAAAAAAAAATTTGTGCTGTAATTATTGTTTATTTGTCCTTTGGGGTTCGCACGACGGGGCGTTACAACATGGTATCAGAGCCTAGGTTCATGCACTGGGCACTATGTGTGCTCACTATGTAACCTTGTGCTTAGACCCGTGAGTCTTGAGTTTCACTTTGCTTTTGTCATTGTTGTGAATTTCTTCTGTTAGATGGTGTCGGGTCGATGGTGCAGGAAACTGATGGGAAAGGATAGGACCCTCGGTGTAGTGCGCAATGCACCGATATCCTTCCTGTCGGGGATGCTCTATGGACCCTTGTTTTAGTATGATGTGTTTCTTGGTGATGTGTTTTATGTGTGTGAATATGTCAAGTGTGTGTGGAATCTGCGATTTTGTGGTCCTTGAGTGATGAATTATGTTTTCTTGAATCTGTGAAGGTGTAAAATTTTGCCTTTTATTGATATTGATGTGAGATTTGGTGTTGAATAATGATTAAAGTGGAGTTCTTTGTGTGAAAATTATGAGTTTTAACGAAGATGTGAGGTTTTGTGGATAATTGTTCTATGATTTTTAGTAGAATATAGTATCTTGAGGTTAAAATACAACTTGAATTATTGGTACTAATGTGCAATGTTCTATAGTAGCTTTTGATTTACAGGAAGTTGGCTTCAGAAAGCATAGTGACGAAGGTAATGTAATTGTAATATGCAGGTATAGATATTTATAATGTCAAGTAGTAATTAATTTTGATACAGTATAGGAATTAGATTTATGGTTAGTATCCTTATACGAATAATTCCTAACTAATTAGAAGAAAATTGTTTATGAGTTACTAGAATTGTTTTGACTACTATGTGTGGTTTGGTGGGAGGGACAGTGTGGTATCACTCGCTTGCAAGTGCCCTACTATGCTGAGAGTTCCTCTCACGATGTATTTATGATATATATATGTATTGTGCACAACGTTTGTTTGCATGCAGGATTGCAGGGATTAAGCCTCGATTCCACCTACATTGTCAGGACAGGGCGAGCATCATAAACACCCAATGAGATTGACGTGGAAAATAGGAACTGACAAGAAAGTTTCCCCAACCTAGTTCATCATCTGTCCTTGTGTTTGTCAACTTGGTCTGGTTGCAACCCTGCCACCACTTTTGTTTTGGTATCATTTCTTTATCTTTGGTTTGTTTTTCGATGCTTACTTGATGACGTTTAATCGATGTTTTAATTTATGGTGTTGATGTGCTTATGATCATTGATATTGTTGTGTTACCATGATTATGATTGAACTCGACTTCCAGGAGTAAGTCGATGTCTAAGGGGGGGAGGATGTAATACCCCTCCGTGTCGGTTGTTCTGGACTGGTGTGTGAGTATTTGTGTGTGCTTCATTGATTACTGTGTTATTTGATTGTGTGAAAAATATCATATGTTAGTAGTCATGTTTAAATAATTAATTAAATCATAAGTGATTTGCAAGGTTATTTAAAATATGATTAGAAATTAAAATAATAATTAATTAAATTAAATCAAAGGATTTAGAACAAATGATCAATCAAACTAATTCGTTAAAAGTAAAAGTGATATTATTAGATAAATTGATTTAAATTGTTGAAGTTAATAATAATTATGAACAAAATAATCTTGAAAAGATAATTATTATAATAAGAAATTTAAATGGATAAGGAGATAAGAAGCTGAAGTGTTTTAAAGCAAGAAATGAAACTTCACCTATAGAGCATTTGGAAGTCGAAGAGAATTGGAGAATATGAAGAATAAATAAATAAAAGTTGTAGTAGTTTGCAAAAAAAAAATATTGATTGTATTTTGAAGAAAATTTTGTAAATGGTTGATTTTAATTATTCTAATGTTGAAGTAATTAATTAATAGTGTATTGTGGAGATAATGAATATATATTCAAATAAAAAGTTCATTTTTGTGGATTTAAATTTATTTAGTTTAATCAAAATGCATGATAAAAGAAAATGAAATATAAATACATGAAAAGGCAACAAAAAGAATTAAGGATTAAATATTATTTTGATTTATTTCTTGAAATGTGACTTTTGGTATTCTCTGGAAGAGGAAATAGAAGAGGCTTCTTGTGTGAAATTTTATTTAGTGGATTTGGGAGTTGGTAGGGGGGATTCTCTTTCCAACAGATTTTGGGAGAAATTTGGCAGTC
Source organism: Sequoia sempervirens (assembly GCA_007258455.2). Lineage (NCBI taxonomy): Eukaryota > Viridiplantae > Streptophyta > Pinopsida > Cupressales > Cupressaceae > Sequoia > Sequoia sempervirens. Next base: position 7,924 of record VDFB02083110.1, read on the forward strand.
AATTTTCTGTTATAGTGTGCATTCTTTTATTATTCTGTGAATTCATTGAGGCATAAGATTGGAGTTGAGGGGAAGATCTTGGAGCTGCTGCGGGAAACATTCGTTGGCGGAGGATTGGATCGGCAAAAGGGATAGAGCTTCTACAAATCTTCTTCAAACACAGGACGCCAGGTTTTTTTCTTATTTATTTGCTGTAGCATTAAATAAATTAGCAATTGATTGGATTTGTTTCGCTGTGCATGAAATTTTCATTTGAGGATCGGGATTGTTGTTTGTTAAAATGGAATTTGGTTGGGTTCTGGACGGTCAATTATTAGATTGAAATTTTTGGGAGCTTGGGACTGTTGTTTATTTAAATGAAATTATTTGTTGGGGTTTTACTGTTGTTTATTAAAATGAAACTATGTTTGGAATTCTAGAAATAACCAGTACTGTAATTTGGTCGGGAAAATATAATAACTCAACTTAAGAATAATCTCTCACTGGGAATTTGGGGTTGTGTAAATCCTCACTTGTAGATAAATGTTACAAAATTTATTCTGTATATAAATTTATGTTGAAACAGTGACTTGTGCTATTTCTCTGTATTTGAATTATTTTTATATATATAATATATATAAATATATACGTATATATATATATATATCAGATATATATATGTATATATATGTATACACACACACACACACACACATATATATATATATAAATGTAGATATAGAATAAAATAAAAATAAAATAAAAATAAAAATTTAAAGTTCAAATTTCGCTGTTTAAAATTATTTGAATTTATTTAAAAAGGCTGACTGGGTGATGGTTCGGCCTCGGCCGTACCCACCACCCAGTCAGCTGATGTGTTGGAGTGGCAGCCTACGGGCTACCACAGCAGTCCTACGGACTGTCGTGACAGTCTCCAGATTATCTGCGGCCGGGCATTCGTTCGTGCATTAATCTCCATTTAAATTTGTATTTTAATTGTTAGTTTAAAACAAAAATTTCATATAAGTTTTAAGGCACGTATATATATATATATATATATACATATGTAGATATATATATATTTATATTTATATATATGTATTAATTTATTTAATTAGATATCATTAATTTAACTGGTAATTTTATTAATAAATTCTGTCTGAAATCAGTTTGCCTATTTTTCTCATATGATCAAAATAAAATTTTATTATTAGTGAAGTTATGGAAACAGAAAGGAACTTTCATTAATTTGTTAAATTGTGAACTTGAATAGGATAAGGGCAATTTGTCATTATATTTATATATCATCATTGATCGTTTTATTTTAATGTGTATATGGTGGAAATAGAATTTAATATAGAGTTGAATAAGTTATCTTTTTTATTCTTATTTTATGAAGTTGTAGTCTTGTAGACTTGTTGGATTCTTAGAAAAGATCTATTCTCTTTCTACTTTCCCTCATAAAAAAAATTAAAATTTAAATATATAAGTATGTAGTGGTTTTAAAAGGTATGTATGTGTGTGAATTATTTAAATAGATTTAAGATCTTAAGGTGGTAAGTTTCTAATATGTAGTCTAAGTATTTAGAGTATTGTTATTATTATCATTTTAAAATATAACAAATGGTCTTAAGTGGGTTGCGCAATTACTTTAAATATTGGAATCGAGTGTTAAGTTAGTACGATGAAGGGAAGTGGAAATAATGTTTAAATTGATGTTTTGTATATAAGTAGTTATGAAACGATAATGAGTTAAATACCCAACTATTAAGTAGTTTTCAATTATGTTGATTAATGAAAGGGGAAATTTAAATGTATGGACATGATTAGTGATTGATTAGGGTATTCTTGTATTGGATTGTTTATTGGTGAAATGGGATTTTAATCTTTTGGAAATTGATTTCCTTTATATTCATTTAATGGTTGATTTGTAAGTTCTCTTTATGGATAAGTCTTTTAGAATACTTGTGATGGTTATCATGAATTGTTTTAGTATGGGTAAGTTGTAAAGTTATTTAGTTTTGGTCGTTAATTGTTTGGTTAATAAATATTATTCTCGTTTGAATTTTTGGTTGTTGTTTATTATGTAATTCTTTTTGTGGAGTTGTGAGTGGTTGAGTATTTAAGGTGTTCTTAAATTTGGTGCCTTGGATGCCTGATTGCATGCTTTTACCTCTATTATTGAAGGATTGTTTTTGGACATTTTCGTATTGGTATGAATGCCTTTGGAGATTAATTTTGATTCAAGGAATCCTTTGTCATTTAATTTGTGTTGCAATGTAGTTGGGAACTCGTGTTTTGGTTTATGAGTTGTGGATGGTTGATCTTCTTGAATTTCTGATTTATTTTGTATCGAAGATTGATTATGTAGTCTGGACGGAGTTGTTGATCTTATTTCAATGTATTCACTCATTATATTTGAATTGAAAATAGTTCTTGTGGCCTTGCAATTATTGTTGTCATTGCTATGTTGTTGATTTTATGAAGGTGATTTGCGTACCACTACAAGGGGGTTCTTGTGAGGAGAAAATTGAGGTCTTCCGTGGAATACCTAGTTGGTGGCTTTTGGTTTTATTAAGTGATTTTGTTTAAAGGTTGATTTTATTTTGTGTTTCCCTATTTGAGGTGACACCATTGTTGCTTGTGGATGGGTCTTGATGAATCTTTCCCTTTTATGGCTTTTCTGAGTTACTCTCATATTTGAGGAAATTTTATCCTTGTGTTGGAATTATTAGGGAAAAGCTTGTGTTGCTTCATTTTTACCCTTGTTTGTGGGTTTTCATTCTTTTGGCTTCCAGAGGCTTGAGATGATTGTCAGTTGATGTTCTTTCTCTTATGTGCCTTTGAGGTGGCAAGTGTTTTGGTACCTGGATTTTGAAAGGGTTGTACGAGAATTGTTGAGACTCTGATTTTGTACTTGTTAGCGAGATGGGTAATGCCTCGCATGCCTTTTTGTTGTGATTCTTTGTTCAAATTATGATGGTACAACCCTTTGGTTTTTTTTATGTTGTTGGGTCTCTAGGGAGAGTGGCTCCTCGTGGGGGCTGGCGCCCTACTTAAGGGGAAGGGCACAGGATAACCCACGAGTGAGTTAGTAATCAAGTGAAAACCTAATAATTAACTTAGGATGGTTGGGTAGTAATATCATTATAAGATTAAAAAAATGGATGCCTCATCTTCATTAGTGCTTTTGCAGACTAATGGAAGGCTGAGAAGGCCGTGGTTGGCAAGGTCGTGACCTCGTCTTCACGAGAGGTCTACGGCTCCGCATGAGCTACCCTATGGTGCCGGTGCCTCAAGTAGGAGGAAGGGCTAGGATATCCATAGATGGGGGCCGGCGCCTCAGTTTGGAGGAAGGGCCAGGATAACCCATGTAGGCTATGCGATGACACTCTCCCCTAGTTGCCCATGTGTTTTACTTTATTGTGTTCCTCTGGAAGTAGGTTGTGGTAGTTGGTTTAGATTGTTGATATATGAATTCATATTGATTTATGATTATTTCCTTAATATATCTTTGGTGTACTTTGTGGTCTTGTATGATCTCATTGATATTTGACTTATGACCTTGTACTCCTATGGTACTGTGATATGATGTTATTGTATTATTTGATTGAAATTTGGAATTGTATTATGTTTATTAATTCAGTTTAATTTGGAAGTATTTCATGATCATCCTTTGGTTACTTGTTACTGGTCATTGCTTTGATTTATGTGATGAGATTTATGATTTTAAGTTATTTTAATGACTCTTGGATGTTGTTGATTATGTCTTTGTAATTCTTGAATTTTTATGATGCTTTTGTATGGCATTTAGTCTTGTGGTTCCCTATTTGGATGTTCTTGGTTAGCGATCTCTTTCTTGTTAGCTCCTAGCGGTGGGTCTTCGGACTCACATGGTGAGTGGAGCGTGCTAAGCACCCCATTGGGGTCCCAGGTCGAGGATCGAGAGGTGCGGATTGGTGCGGTTGCAGCGACTCCAGAGTTGTAGTTGTTTTGGAGCCAGTTTTCATCTATTCATTCATATCATGATTCTTGTTGTATGGTTTCCGTGCATATTGGAAACACTTTTGTATCATTGTACTTCTTGAATATTGTATTGTAATGTAACATTAAACCTTATGTGGCTATTTGCAGTTGATATTCAATGTGTTAAGTTAATCATGTATATGTTGTATTTATGTACTCAGATGGTTTCTTATCAATGATTATCATGTATACATTTGTTAATGTTTACTTTGTTATGAATTATATCTTTGGTTTTATTCTTCATTGTCGTTGTGTGGATCTCAGTCTCGTAATGACTCTTCGTGTACCCCAAGGGATGTATGTGCTAATGAATCTTCTTAAATGAAATTCATGTTATGATTCAATGTGTATTACATGTATGTTATGTTTACTTTTAAAAAATAAAAAATAAAAAATTGTGCTGTAATTATTGTTTATTTGTCCTTTGGGGTTTGCACGACGGGGCGTTACAAGGTTACATGATTTTTTCTAATACAACAAAATTATCTTTGAGCCATTCATAATTAACTTGTTGTATGTACCAACAAGAAGGAATAATGGTGTATTTCATTTAATGGGTCATCTTTAACTTAAACTTAAAATAAAGTGTATGTACCATTTGGTACATACAAGTTAAAATAAAGAGTGATAATGGTGTATTTCTAATCATCTGTTTATTATCATGGAAGGCTGAACTTCTATCTAAAATATGTACTCCCATCTAAAATAATTACTCCATAAATAAAACAAGTACAAGATATAGTTTAAAGTTTCATTGCTCAGAACTACTCATTCTGGACATTAACAAGTTACTAGATAGAGAAACATTCATAACAATAGAACATTTATCTCCTATTCTACACCTCCAACATATAACCATTAACAAATTATAATTCCCATCTAAAAAATTAACTTCATAAATAAAACAAGTACAAAATATAAAGTATTCACGACTCACCTGAAAATTGAGAAGTTACTAGATACAATATAATTCATGACAGCAAAACATTTAAGATATAATTTTTAAAGTTAAATAAAGAAAAACATTCATGACTCACAACTATTTAGGAAATTTAGAAGTTGTTATAGCATTCATGACAATATTACAATTACCTCACTTCCCATCTAAAAAATTATCTCGTTTTGAAGTTAAATACAAAAATGCATTCACGCCTCGCCACAACTTATTCTAAAATTAAAAAGTTAGATTTAAATTTAAATACATAAATCTATTCGTAACTCACCACAACTTTAAAAGGATGCCAGGTACAAAAGCATTTATGACAAAAGAACATTTAACTCTCATTCTACAAGTCATAGTTCTGAAATGACACTTAACCAAGCATAAATATGATCAAATCATACCCAATAACACACTAATCGCCTAATAGTAAGAATGTCTACAAAAATATACAAGAAGCCAATGTATGTTCAACACTTAACTTTTAAAAGATGCAAATCCTAGCATGAGTTTCAACATAAAACACATGTACTCTATAAAACTTACAATTCAACAAATTCTTTGCTCAACATTGATGCAATTTGATATTCCCTAACTTTTTTCATTTCCCAGAGAGCAAAGCTTTGCCATTCTCATGTGGAGTTCCTCTTGCATCAGACCGAGATGTTTTATGGTGGCTTCCACCTTGACAGCTTATTGTTGTCTCTACTTGCATCTAAACTCTTCCATTTTCGTGTGAGACAACGGTGGCAATACCCATGATTTCGATGACAAGATCCTCTATATGATCTCATTGACAGAGAACCAAGAGTCGTCATGTGCCTTGTTGGTGGAAGAACCTTGTTTTACTTCCCTTGCAATTTCCATGGCATAGTCCTTCAACTCGTTAAATATTGATGCACGCCACTCATCTATGACTATCTTCATCACATCCATATGCTCTTTGGAGAACTTATTCAGCTGGGTAACACTTATGCCTGAAACCATGCTGCCACCATTGTTCAGCCTTCCATGATAATAAACGAGAGATTTTAAGCATGATTATAAGCAATAGAGCATTAATATGACTATAAACAATAGAGTTTTAACTTACACCCATTGCAACACGTGACAAGCCCCCTTGCTACTTCATCCCTAGGGGTATCAACCATCTCCTTCTTCTCTTCACCCGTTTCTTTCAGCTTCTCCAAATTGCCAGCCACCTTTTGTACTTCTTTGCTTGGACCATCTTCCTTCTCCTTCCTCTTCCTCTTCCTCTCCTTCCTAGATTTTTTGGCCTCTAGAGCAACTGTAACAATATCTTTCATCTCTCCCTCGGAAGCAGCTTTCTTACTCTTTTTAGACAAGGGCTTCGACTCTTCTTCTTTTTCCTATCTAGAACGCTTTTCCAGAGGGGGTTTTGCTGCAGAGGTATTGGTGTTGGGCATGTCATTTTCTTGTGGTACTTTTGATGGTGTCAGCTCTTTACTGGACAAATCTTCCATGGAAAGATTGCAGAAAGGAAAAAAACACACAATTCTTTAGAGGAAGAGGGTTTTTTTGGTCGAACGTTGGGTAGAGATGGCACAAATAGACAAGAATGACGTGAGTAAGATTATGGCATGATTAACAAAAGATTCATCCTACCATTTTCTTTAACATCATTAATTATTTTGAATTTCAATACAGAACAACTTCATTCACTTACAATGCATTTATTATTTCCAACTGTGCAAGGCATAATTTTACAAGTATTTCAATTAATGAGTGCATGTACAACTGTAGTCTTTTTCCAAATTAAATTGGATTTTGAAATTACCTAGAGTTTTCTCTGGAATTATTTTATCCTCTGCCACCAAACTTGTGTCATGTAAAATTAAATTTATTGAATGCTATC